>JAODAL010003496.1:0-2500 GCA_025379985.1 Phyllomedusa bahiana
GGGAAATTTTTAAACCTTCCCTTTGCTTTAAATTTTTCTTGAAACACCTTTGGGGTTTTAAATTTTCAAAAATCTTTTGAATACTTTAAGGGTGTAGTTTTTTAGATGGGTCATTTAGGGGGGTATCTAAATACTTTCAATAAAAGTCACTTAAACTGGGAGCCCCTAAAATATGTATTTTTGAAAATTTTTCTGAAAATTTTAAAATTACTACTAAATTTATAACCCCCCTAATGTCGTAAAAAAAAAAAAAGACATTTAAAAAAATGATGCCCAAACTAACAGCGACATATGTAGATCTAGTTATAAAATTTTAGTGGAAAACATTGCCCTTACCCAAGAAATTTTTAAATTAAAAGGGAAAAATTTTTTCAATTTTTTCAAAATAATTGTATTTTTCACAAATAAAACATTTTTGGACCAAAATTTTCTTACACTTATAGCCATTGTCACGAGAAAACATCTCTGAATCCCATGGATAGGTTAAAGTGTCAAAAGTTATTCTCACTAAAGTGACACATGACAGATTTCAAAAATAGGCTTGTCGAGAGGGCCAAAAATGGTCCGGGGTAAGGGTTAAAACACCACAGAAAATACTCTTGTCCCCCCAAAATAAAAACCTCTTTTGCTTTTAAAATGGAAAAATAAAAAAAAAGTTATGGCTCTTGGAAGATGGGGAGGAAAAAAACGAACTGTCAATCAAGAAGAAAAAACACTCTGTTCTTAAGGAGTTAATGACCAATGAAAATTAGTAAATTAGTTAAGGGGCCAAACTTTGTTTAAACCCTTTTGTTAGATTGTAACCTTTTGCGGGGGAGGGCCCCCTCTCCCCTCTGCCCCTTTTTGTCAAGATGGTCACATTGTAAATGTTTACTTATGTTAAGTAGTAACCCCCCGAAAGTACGGCCCATCGAATTAATGGCGCATAAAAAAAATAATTGGGAACCCCCTATTTAAAATTGGGAAAGTTTAAACCCCAAAACACACTTTTCCTTTTAACTACCAGGCTTTGAGTGTGAAAACAGACTATTCATTTTCAATCAATCATTCATATATTTATTACTACAGCCAATGTAGTTATTTATACACTTACCTCATCAGCAGTATCCTTCTCCAAACGGACAATCTTATTTTCCCAGTAGATGCGCTGAGACTCCAGCTGGCTGGTAAGAAGGTAGGAGTACTGTAACCAGATAAAGAACATACAAATTAAGTGGATATCTAGGAGACCCCTGAACTTAGGTGAATTGATTATTATCTCTGATGGTTTGGCAGTGTGTAGTTTACAAGGCATTTTTATTTGCCGCCGACAAGGAAATCAGCTGTCCATGCATTGACTTCCTGCTAATATATTCTAGGCTGTAGGTAATCTCAGCAGATAGAGCTACACTATAAATGCAAGACGGAGAAACACAAAAAAGCCAGAGTCTCCTAAATGAGGTGTTGTTCAGGCTAAGACCTCCATTAAGCAATGCAGCTAAACTTTCGTTACTGACCAGCAAATGCAAAGTGATATAACAGACTGGTGAAGATTGCTACTAGTTACCCAACACAAACCTTCCTATATAGTTTTGGGATCAGGAGCTAAAAAAGCAGAATGTTATGCCACAACTATTAGGACAAACTTTTTTTTTTTTTTCCCCATTTGCCATGTGTAAATGTATACCTTTTCCAATCAGGGATATATGTGAATAATCCAGATAGCCAGTATTTTAGAGGTGCTCTGAACTTGTTTTAAAGCAGACCTGGGCACTGTACGGTCCGCGGGCCACATCCGGCCCTCTAACTAGCTCTGACCGGCCCATCAGATTTCCTGACATTACACGCAACTCGGTAGTCCCTGATGCCATCCATCGACCGTTAGGCCCCGTTCACACGGCTTATTTGCCGACGGATTGGCAACGTATTCCGCGCCGGATTTGCGCTTCAATACGGCGTCAATCCGTCGGAGTCAGTACGGTAATCCACTGCTCTCATTGAGAACAGTGGATTCCGTCGCTCCTCCCCGCTCGGCAAATCCGTCGGGCGGGGAGAAAGTGACATGCACATTATTTACGGCGCGGACGCGCCGTAAACAATGCATTGTCTATGGGGCCGGGAGCGGCGCCCCTGCCGCGCTCCGGCCCCGCCCCCGTCCCGTATTCACGGCGGATTTGTGCGCTCAATACGGCTCACAAATCCGCCGTGAATAAGCCGTGTGAACACGGCCTTAAGGTCCAAACTCTATATCAGTTGCTAAACTATCGGCGTGGGACCTTGGCGATGGCGGTGGGGACTAACTGGATGTGTGTCTTCTGGACGTACATACAGTTGCAGGCTTCTTCGGAGCAGAGCGCGTAGGCCTGCGGCTCACTGGAGTACACAGCGCAGGCGACATGAGAATGTCATCACGCTGCCTGATGTCACACCGCCTGTACAGGAAGACGATAGACAACAGCGGGAGCTTCAGGGAGCTGGGGAAAGGGGAGTACAGTTAGTTTTTATTTTTAATTAGCCCCCT
>JAODAL010003496.1:7500-100000 GCA_025379985.1 Phyllomedusa bahiana
TTATACAATAAACAGTGGGTCAAATCTGGGGGCAGATTTCAAGAAGATATTCATCCAAAACTTAAACACAGGGATATAATAATTCACCAGACAGCATGGAAGACTAACTGAGCGAATTACTTCAAATTTTACCTGTAAAGACATCGCCACTTTTCTATCATGTGGCTTCAGCAATTCTAGAGAATGGTAGCTGGATCTATAGTGGATGTAGTTACCAACAGGGCTGTGGCGTTGGAGTCGGTGCCCATTTTGAAGGAGTCCGAGTCGTTATAAAATGGACCGAATCCCAAAATATATAATAAATTGGTACAGTTAGTTCAATGCAGTGCCAAGAGCAAGAGGAATTGGGTCTTGCCAGTGCTACTGCTCCGAGATCTTCAGCCTCAACAGAAGAGGAGATTAATTTTGAAAAGTATTTGGATGACATGGAGCAGACAAAGCGTTAAGTAGAAGAGTTCAACCATTCATCAAAACTGACTGGCTGAGGCAATTCCTTTATATCTTGAGATTGTTATAGATGTTCCCCCTGTAGTCATCGCTTTGCCCCCAACCCAAATTTTCACAATTAGCTTGTAAGGCTATATTCTGGGCATGCTCAAGACTCCAATTGGACTATTTTCTACATCTAAGTCTTGATTTAAGTCTAAGACTTAGATGTAGAAAATACTCCAATTGGAGTCTTGAGCATGCCAAAAACATCAAGCTAATTGTGAAAGTTTAATCACCAAGAAAAATTAATGTAAAATTATTGACATCAAAACATTGTCTAATCATCATGATATGTCTCCTGTAGTTTTTTCTATAACTTATAGTGCCGAATTTTCTGAGAACTACTTTCAACCTTAGCTGGACATTTCTTCTATTGAAATTTGGAGTTTCTGCATTTGCCTGTGCAGTCCGTGCGGAGATCTTGTGCTACAGGTGAACTGGTTTATTTTTCTCTTTTCAAAATAATAAAAATTAACATTTTGATTTTTAGGAGCAAAACCGTAACAATGCAGTTACATGACAAGAATTTGCAGAAGTAAGCAGATGCTAAATACTTGCCAGTGAAATTTATGTATAAGATAAGTAAAATGATTGTCTATAAAATGATAGCAGCTTCTCGTTCAAAGCTGTAGTGGATGGTGAGATATGGAGCCTGAAAGTCAAAATTTAAAAATATTGTTACCGTTTTGCTTGTTAGTGTATGTTCTATCTAAATAGCTTGATTATTGTATCATAAGGTAATAAAAAAAATCTGATGTTACCATTTTACTGCAGTAAAGTTATCCCTTAAGCATGCGCCATGTGTGAGGCAGCGGGAGTCAGGAGTCGGAATCACGGCCTTGGCCTATCGACTCCACAGCCCTGGTTACCAATGCAAAAAAAAAAAAAAAAAAAAAAAAAGGCAACCACAATGGAGTTAAAAAAAATGCATAGATAGATAACCTTTATAAAGCTCACCTGTATTGTTCTATGGACAGACTGAAAAATACATACACTATATGTGTTAGAGTATGTTAACATGAAATATTAGAGGGGCGTACTTTCCCACAAAATGCCCCCAAAGAATGCAATGCTAACATGGTAAAATCATAGCACTCAAAAGAACATATTTCCCGGTGTGCACTGTTTGCCCATAAAATAAGTAAATACCGTATGAAACTAAATAGGAGCTGTTGAAAGTACACGCTGGCTTGAGAAAGGGGGAAGGATTCTCCCGAAATGTCGCGTGGTTACGCTTACCGCCTGCCCTTCCATTTACCTGCTCCTGGTGGAACACCAAGCTCATGGCGCCACGCTAATGCTTCTTGCATTGTGAGCTCTATGCGGCTCAGAGATCGTTGAATTCTGTTGACCACTGAACGATGTGCGGCTGAAGTGCAAGTACTCTTTTGTATATCTGCTACTTACTGTGATGTATGAGAATCAATAAATTTCTACTTTTGATATAAGCTTTTACCCGGCTACGTTTTGAAGCGAAAGTACACACTACCCAGCGTTTATTTTCTACAGCAGGCATTTTGCAGTGCGTACCTGTGTGAGACACAATACACCGTGTGAACATACCCTTAGTTATGTTTCCGGCTACAGTACATCTACAGTTGCCCAAGGAGAAATTTGGATAGGTTGTTATATTGTGCTATTGGGAGGATATCCGATCAAAACAACATCATAGAATATTGTTCCTGTGCAAATGTTTGATTTTGGAGATCATGGGTGGCCTGAGATCAGAATTAACTATATCTACATAAACTATCATTGATTTGACTTAAAGTGGTATTTTTTTTTTTTTTTTTCAGCAAAAGTTTTTATTGATTTCACGTCTTATTTCCTCACATTTTCTTTTTTTTTAACGTTATTTTATTAGTGCTTTCAGATTAATAGGTACAAACAAACAATACCCCCAACATGGGTTAGCATAAAAGGGATATCTGGGGTGGTGTGGTGATGGGGTATACGGGGGAAAGGGTGGATTTGAGGGAGAATAGAAATGCACTTACAGTCTGTAAATATGTAGATCTGCATAAAATAGCATGCCATGCCGGACAAAATTATAGAACAAAAGAGCAGAGTTCGAACATGTTCAGAACCTAATAGACATTGCTATAAGAGTAAAGACATCAAGGCAGATAATGTTAGGAATAGGCAGTTCCTTTCGTGAAATCTAATATACTCAGATTTTGAGTTTGGAAAACACCCTGGAGGAGAGGGGAAAAGGAAAAAAAAAAAAAAAGGAGAAGAGGGGGAAAGGGAAGGGTATCCAGGGGTGCGCGAGCCCCCCCCACCGAAGAAGGCGAGAGGAATAGTGACAACAAGTGATTGTCAGTCTCCACTCAGCAGGGTGGCGGATTATCTAATATCGGGGGTTGACCTCCAGCAGCACACTCCAAATACCAAGTGGTGTATTGAAAACAAGAGCGTATGCGGGCTTTTATATGAGCAGGAAGAATATTAATTACGGGCTGCCAGGTTAGGAAAAATCCTTCGACTCTGGATTTTTTCTGCAAAGAAGCATCCACCCAATCCATACGCAACAAAAAGGATAATTTTTCTAAAAAGAGCCGTAATGATGGGTGAGTGGGACCTATCCACGTTTGAAGTATGGTCTTGCATGCAGCTGCTGAGATGCATGATAATAATTTCTTGGTGTGGGGTGGAACTTGCAAATTTGGGCTAGGATCCCAAAAAAAAGCCCACATTGACGAGAAGGGAACGTCAAACAATGTTTTAAAGTCCGGACGAAGCGGTATATTCTCCTCCAGAAGGATTGTTTTAACTGGACATTCCAGAAAATGAAATAGATCCGCGATTCTCCCCCGCATCTAGCACAGGCAGGTGAAGGGGTACCTCCCATCAAAAAATTAGGGTGCGGTGATATATAACCGCGGTGTAAAATTTTAAGGACATCTCCCAATAGGAAAGGGCTGGGGATATGTTTAGTTAGTCGGGAGTGTGCCCCCTAATAAATCTTCAATATGTAAGGGTTAGGGATATCTGCGGCCCCATCTTTTAGGGCCTGAGGGTCTAGATCCATAGTCTAAGAATGATCTGAGGTGTAAGTGGAAAAATAGGACCTGTCCCTCGTGAACCGGGAGCCCTGGAGAGTAAATCAAGGACCGTGTCTTCCCAAGTCAATTGCCCCAAAGACCTAGTCACCACCAGTGCATAGCTTTGTAACTGCAAAAAAAGGAAAGGATGTGAGCGTATGAAATCAAATTTAGTGCAAAGCTGATTAAAGGACAACCTTCCTTTCCTGAACATCTACCAGATCTCCTACCTTACTAAGGCCCCTATCAGACCAGTGTTTAAAAAGTGGATGGGCTTTACCATTCTGAAAGGTGGGGTTATGAAAAAAATCTGAGGCCCAAAGAAATTTCCCGCTGATAAACCTTGTTGTCTACGAATGGCACGCCACGTCTTCCAAGAAGCCATGAACAAGGGGTTTTCTCTAATCCCCTGAGGTAGAGCACCATACGGAAGATGTAAAAGATTTATCATGAGGTAGGGGGGTACAGTTGTGCCTCCAGGTCTCCTGGTGTGAAATTATTTGATCCCGTCATCCAATCCCGCAGAATACACATGTTGGCAGCAAGGTTGTAAAGTTCAGTGTCCACCATGGGACCTGGGCTGGCGCAATACAATAAAAGGAACACGAGGGCGTTTACCATTCCAGATAAAGGAGGCAAACAACCTATTAATCAATTTTTCATCTCGAGGACGCAGATACAGTGGAAGGGTTCGAAAAAGATACAGGAGCCTCGGGAAGACCACCAATTTTAAAAGATTTGCTCTACCCGCAAAGGATAACGTAAAGCCCGACCAAGCAGCCAGTTTCTCATTGAGGAATTTCATAAATAGGTCCAGATTCGTTGAATATAGTTTAGCAGGGTGTCTAGTAATCTGAACTCCAAGATAGGTTATGGAAGAGTTCTGCCACTTTAATGCAAAGTTGCGGGTCCATAACGGGAGTGAAGGGCCTCTTAGTAATGAAGCCTCAGATTTGCGGAGGTTGACCCTAAATCCCAAAAGTGCCCCCTTCTGTTCCACCTCCGCCAGTAGCTGGGCGAGAGTGTCTCGGGTTTTTGAGACAAAGAGCAGCAGAAACATCCGCAAATGCTGATAAACGAATTCTGTACTGCCAACATGAATGCCTTGAAATCCCCCCCACGTTTGTAAATAGCGTAGGAAAGGGTCAAGCGCGAGGTCAAACAGAAGGGGGGAAAGTGTACAACCCTGTCTGGCTCCACGGAATAGAGAAATGCGCGGTGAGTTTAAATCATTAATTGTAAGGATTGGAGGCTTCAGTTTGCAAAAACCCAACCCAAAATAGTCAAGAAAGGTGTTCCCGAAGCCCCTGTACCTCAAAAAAAGGTGTTTAAGAATTTCCAAGATATGGAGTCAAACGCCTTCTCGGCGTCTAAGCCCGAGAAGCATAGTAGTGGGAAGGCTAGGGGTTTGGGAAACAGCGATTGTCGCCGCAATTGCTGTACGGATACCCCGCGTAGAGTGTCGTCCCCTCACAAACCCCAGTTGCGTTGGAGTCAAGAGCTGCGGGAGGAAGTCCTGCATTCTATTAGCTAGAATCGTGGCTAAATTTTTTTTAAATCAGTATTGAGGAAAGGGGTATTGGGGGGGTTAAGAACCCACATCCTCTGGATCCTTCCCAGGCTTAGGGATAAGCACTGTTCGGGCTTCCTGAAATGCTTCCACCGGAGTGTTATTGCAATATATGTCTTAAAGGGGTATTATGCTACAAAGATCATGTCTCAGATTATGAGGACAGTAAAAATAAGCACTTTTGTAATTGGTTTGCATTACCTCAGTCACTTGGTTTAGCAGATATGATCTTTTCTGTAAATCTGTGTTCTATTTCTGCTGTTGCTGGTCGGACACGCCCCCTGGATGTTCCCCGCCCCCACAGACACGCCCCCTTCACTGTGATTGGCTGGCTGACATTTCATTCAGCCTGTTGGGATACGCCTCCAGACAAGAAACGCCCCGGCCATGCCCCCTGCACTGTGATTGGCTGCATGCACACTCTGCGTTTTCTCCCCTCTGAGCTGTTAAAAATCGATAGTGAAACCAAAGTCTGCTGGCTCTATACACATCTCCCAGCTCTAGGGTGAATGATCTGGGCAATTACTGGCTGTTTCAGTCACAGATCCCCTCATATAACAGTATTATAGAGTCTCCAGGGTGAGGTTCAATGTGTATTCCTCCATATAAAACAATAACACAGACTGCAGCCTGGTAACAGATGGGAAGGGGGGGGGGGGGCAGTGTACACTCCTCACATCTCATCAGTTCAGGCTGGGTGTAAAACTGCATATAGCACAGCCAGGAGCTTGTGGAGTCAGCCTGAAGTTCTGCAGACATAAGAAGCATGCAGGAGGCTGCAGATTTGTTCTGACCAGACATCCTTCTGCTTCTACTGCCTAACTCAGAATGATGTCACAGGTCTTCAGTGAGGAGAGACACGCCTGCTGAGAGAAGAGACTCGCCCCTGGATTTCAAATTCAATCTCAGAGAATTAGCTGAACAGCACGAACAGTTCAAACGATAAAACTCCTTTAATCTATTAAATATTAGGTGTTTGACAGGATCCTCCTTTAATGGGAATGTGTCATCAAAAATGACTTATTTAACTCATTTTTATGTTAAACCCATTATTAATTTTTTTTTTAATTTTCCAATTTACTATCAATATTTTTATAAAATCCTGAAATCCTGCAGTTTTCACATTGGCCACTAGGCCTAATAATAGTCTGACACTTCCTGTACTGTAGAGAAAGATTTTCTGGAGTCTGCTCATTATAAGCACAAGCAGGGTCAAACTGAAAGGAGTCACCAATGTGTATACATAACACAGGATCCACCAGTCACAATAGGAGATAGTCACAGTTAACCCTCTGCTCCTCTCCTACAGAAAGAAGTCAATGGGACGGAGTCAGTCTTAAGGCCCTTATGTGAATGAAGCTGCTGTAAAGCATTTCTCTAAATGCTGTTAAAAGCAGTGCAAGCAAGAATGCTGTCCCCACAATCCTATATAGAGACTGAATTGGGAAATCTACATTCAGAAAATAAAAACGACTAAGAAGAAAAGAATATGGATCAGTGTCTTGTTTTAATAAGTAAAAAAATAAATAAACTGACGACAGATTCCCTTTAACACCAGGAATGATTTTGAAGTTTTGCCAGTAGATGGGTGGAAGGTTTCACTCCATTAAACTTATCAGAAAAACCAAAATAGGGTGTATATCTTAAAACATAACTTTTAATAAATTAAATCTAAAAAGATGTATATATTTTCACTGGAATACTGTTAACCACAGACTCCATATGACCATGCCCAATCAAAAAAAATATATATATTCTGCGTAGTGTAGGCGAAGTGTGGACTGGGCCAGGAGAAAGACACGATTAGCCCCTACTTGACTGTAAGGTAAGGAAAATACAGGGTAACCGTCCCGAAAAGGACAACCCTGTCTGGATCCTGTCCCTTAAAGCACGCTGATCCCTCCCTCCCTCAAAATGAGCCAAGAAGTCCCAACATGACGTTTCCATTTCTTCACACTCTTCAGGAGACAGATTTGGCATCTTATGGTACCACACGAGATATGAATCTACTACATGTGTCGCACTTATTTGCAAATAATGCGATCAAATGAACAAATAGTCTGTGCATATAAAATGCAAAATATGAAAGGCATGCTAATCAGAGCAAGATAACTCATATATATTAATTGTGCCACTAACCATCAATGCATTTAGGATAATGTGAATTACTTACCCAATAAAGCAATTAATAGTTCTGGGGAAGAAGCCTTAGGCTATGTCTACACAACACAGAAAAACTGAAGCTTTTCCAGCATTTTTCGTTTTCTAAAAACGCTGAAAAAAACGACTGAAAAGAGGTCCCGCAGACTTCTATAGTAAAAAGGTCCTGTTGTCTCCACGTCTTTTTTCTGCTCATTTTATTTGCTGGTTGTTTTTTGAAACCTGTTGCAAAAAACAACGGAGCAGGGCAGAAAAATTACTATTGGAGTCTATGTAAAGCCCCGGACGTTTTTTGGCGCATTTTTTGGTGCGTTTTTGCGAGAAAATACTTTAGCAAAGCTATTGCTGTAAACCTCTGAAAAAAAAAAAAAAAAAAAAAAAAAAAAAAAAAAACGTCAAGAAATGCAAAACGCGGCAAAAAGTGAAAATTTTTTCAGAAGCTTTTGACAGGCAGTGGACAAAAAAAAAAAAAAAAAAAGTCAGTTTTATGAGCGTTTTTAGGATTTGGTTTTAAGGTTGTTTTTTGTCCAATGTTGTGTAGACCTAGCCTTACACGTCAAGTAGGGGCTAATAGGGTCTTTCTTCTGTCCTGGTCCACACCATATGGAAATTATTTGTTGTTTTGTTGTGTTAATTGTGCATGATCATATGGTGTTCGGTGGTTAATAACAGGAATCCAGTAATAATTTTATATATATATTATATATAATATATATATATATTTTAAAAATATATATATATATTAATATTATATATATATATATATTTTATATATATAAATAAACTTTTTAGATTTACAGTTTAAAAGTTATGTTTTAAGATATACACCTCATTTTGGCTTTTCTAATAATTTTTTGGTGTTTATCAGGGATGACGCAATTATTTTTCTTCCTTTTTAGTTGTTTTATTCAGAGTTAGTTGCTAGTTTTAAAAACTGACTTGCTCTATAAAATTGTATCGGGATCTAAAAATCTAAATAATAGTGACAGGGTATTAAATGAAGTATCTGCATTAATTTAACTCGGTAATAAAACAGTCCAGTTTCGGTTACTGAGATTCATGGGACAATAGCATAGGAGTAGCAATAGCATAGGACAGAGCATAGTTTGCCATATCTGGACACAGCATTATGGACAAAATGAAGAAGCTAAATTGCAAATTAATGTCTGTGGTTTGTCATATGAGCTGGGATAATGAACGTTATTTAACAAAAATAAAAACACAGTGCGAGTCATTCAAAAAGCATATGATCAGTGATAATAAAACTCTCCTTTAATAATGTAATGTTTGGATGTTCACTATGCTCCTAGAAAAAGTGTTGAATTTTTTGGGCCCCTACTTACATCGTGCTTCATGTCCCTATTGATGGCATCATGGTATTATCCCCTACTAACAAAAAACGGTTTGCCTAAAACATATTTTTGTTACCCGGTTGTGCACTAGAAGCCAGATCACTTTTGCATTGCTTATAAGACCATTTCCAAACAGCACTATTGTAATTTACTTATTTAACTAATGTACATATTCCACAGCAGTGTACAGAGACTCAACATTCAATTTGCTTCCTGATGCCATTGAGGCCCAATCTAAATTCTACAATAACTGTTCTTTAAGTTTTTATGGTGTGGGGAAAACCAGAGTATTCCAAGAAAACCCACACAGACATACAATTTCCATGCAGATGTTGTCCTTGGATTTGAACCTAGCAGACCTCACGCTGCAAGGTAACAAAACTAACATAGTCCAAATATGTTTGGTGGCTCAGAGGGTGACATTATTTGTCAATTATATGCGCTCTCAGTGGGACACAAAAGAGTGGTTTACCCTGCTTTTGGGTCCCAAACAAAAAGCATATACCACCGGATATAGAGCACACACAGAACAGCGTTTCTTCTGTTGAAGTCTATGGGCTGCCTAAGTTAGGTTGCAAAATCCCTTGGGGTACCTTTATTCATGGTACCTCAACGTATTCCTCTGGTGTATGAAATACTGCCATGTGAACCCAGTCTTAGTGGTAAAGTATGTGGTACTTTGACTCTACAGTGGGTATGTGCCTACTAGAAGTAAACAAACACCAAAGTTTCAGCAATGAATTGGCAGAGGATTAAAAAGGCGAGTACATTTTTTTTGTTTTTTAATACAATGTGGAAAATACTTTTAAATATCCCCAAAAAACAAATTGATACCTTAAAAGTAGCCCAAAGAGAATGCTGGATGTTTTCCTTGATTTATTTGTGAACCAACATCGAAATATATTGATCTGTATTTTATTTGCAATATTTTTCTTGTCTTTTTTTCATCGAACAGGGTATATTTAAATTTGTCATATTTACGACCTCAATTTGTTCCATAAACAAAAAAAACTCACAGCAGTTACAAAGAATTGATAACTGCAAAATACAGGTAGATCAAACATTTTAATATAAACGTTCTTAACTTATCCAATTGTAGATGTGACAGACTTAAAGGGGTTTTGCCACGATCTCATTTCACACCTCCTGTATCCAGCTCTTCAGCTGTGTGTGCTCAGAAGGGGGCGTGTGTGATTTCTTTGAATTGCATATCATGTGACCCTGCAGGATGACATCACCATGCCTTTCCTCTCTCTAGTCAAAGAAAGGTCCGTCTATGTAAAGCAGGCATCCTCAAACTGTGGCCTTCCAGCTGTTGGGAAACTACAACTCCCATCATTCCCACTGTTATAGATTATAAAAATGCATGATGGGAGTTGTAGATTCCCAATAGCTGGCCGCAGTTTGAGGATGCCTGATGTAAAGTATTGTGAGTAGCTGAGGTAAAGTTTTTGCCTCCAGACACAAGGCTCCAAGGTTCAAATACCTGCAGGAACCAAACCTGCGTTTTCTTTCTCTTTATCAGTGCACATACCTCATTGGAGGTTTCTTTTTTATTTATTTGTACTGTTTGACTAATTATTAAGGAGGACAGGGGACGGGAGTAGAGTGACAGCACCTGGGGTTTGAACACTCAGTAGCTGCCTCAGAGGAGAAGTGATGTCTGAGCATGTCTGACCAGGACTGAGGAGCTCTCAACCCTGGTTATATCCCCTGGAGACGAGCTGTAAACAATGGATCACTAAAGGAGCAGCTAAGACAAAAACAGTGCAGAATTTTTAATAATAATGAATGGTAAAAATGTTTGTTATTTAATTTGCAAGCTTCCAAGTCAATTTTACTTTGTGGCAAAACCTCTTTAAGGTAAGTTAATGTTTAATCTGCATGGATCACAACAGATTTTGCTGCTACCTGTGACACTATCCAACAAATTTTTTTTTTTTTACACATCAAGTCATCCTTGTAGCATTATTGTAATGTATAAATTCACTCAGGGCCCTTTTACACCTATAACATAATTTCATAAACAAGTGATGCATGCAGTTATCTTGTGTACTATATTATTTCCACTTTGGATATGTAAAATAATGGGATTTTCCACATCTTTTAGTGGCATTACGTTACCCACCTCTAACTGTAGAGAATCAATCTTTTCATCCTGGCACGTGTCTCCTTCACATTCATACTGAACTATTTTTCCATCTGTTTTGCTTGCAACTAATCGATGAACATAATTATCTGAAATTTTGCACATAAGAAACATTAGCAAGAGTAAAAACAGTTAAAGTAACACAAGACTAAACTAGAATACTGCATAAGCAACTTACTGTACAAACAATACAACTTAAGGTGTTTTCTCACTACATAGATTAGCTTTCAACATGTAGGGGAACAGGCAATTGAAGACTTTTTCCAAGTACATCAAGGGCGACATGTATGAAATTTTGTGTTTAAACGCCAAATTTCATGCACATAATATTAGTATAGAATGCACTTGATTTATGAACCTGTTCTACAGAGGGTCATAAATCAGGCGCATTCTAGCGCTTGTACAACATTTTTGGCTCAAGTATATCCCTTTGAAAGTGGTGTACCTGTTCCAGCAGTAATGCGCCTAGAAATGCTATATAAATCTATAGCTATATACGATTGTAGTGCACTCCGCCTCCCGCACGCCCCCGAAATCAGGCGCATTACAAAGTGCTGCTTGCACTTTGTAAAGCGCCGAATATTGGCATCCGGGCCATTTAAAAATGTCACGAACGGGGCTGCGCTGGATATTGGGCTGAAAATGCACCAGATATCTGGCGCAGCTTCGTTCATACGTCGCCCTGAGTCTTTTGATTTTACCTAAGTTAAGAGATTTTATCTCTGTGAAACGGCATGGTAAAGAAAACTCCTTTGGGAATCACACATTAATATAATCGGCTCCAGATGGTCATTGCAGATAGATTTTCCGGTATAAGGTTTTTTTTTTACGACACCCAAAGCCACAAACCCACCATACAAACTCATAGAACACGCTAAATATAGACATATCAGCGCTCTTACCTCCGGCATAATCCCAGACTCTATGATTGGTCAACTGCATTGCATAAGTATGTTGGGTCTCCTCAAAATGTTTATAGGCATGTCTGCTAACATATCTACCACATCCACAGTGACCACAAATTAAACAAATCCAGAGGTTCTACAAGAATAAAAGCATTTCATTATGATTCCACAGAATTATAAAATGTTTCAGGAAAGTAATGGTTTCATAATGAAAAAATAAAATTGTTAATATATATATATATTTTATATATATATATATATATATTTATATATATATATAATTTATATATATATATAAAATATATATTTTATACACACACACAGAACACACGTACGTATATATATATGTATATATATATATATTACACACACACGTATATATGTGCATATATATTAAATATATATATATATATATATATATATATATATATATATTTTTATATATATAATACATACAACACTATATTATATAAAATCCCTTTAAACTTTAAGCACATAGGGTATTACAATTTATTTATTTTATTTTTTTTTTAAACCATTCCAGTTGTTGAAAAAAAAAAAAATACTGTCAAGCAAGTGGTTAACTGTAATTCTGCAGTATAAGCAGATACTTATGCAGGAGTAAAAGCACAAGGGATTATGGATTGAATTAGCACTTTTGCTCCATTATGCAAACATGAATTCTGGCACAAGGACAATCTGTCAATGTGTTCTATGTAAGACACACAGAAGAATAGGCGTCCATATGTTTCCAGTGCAGGAATTCACAACAGAGACTTACTTCCTGGACGCCACACTCAATGCATTTATTTTCTTCCACCGGTTCTGGAGTTTGGCAGTATCTACACACTGGACATCTATAACACAGAAGATCAATTAGTTAAAACAGGTCAGTTCAAAACATAATTTATGTGGATGATGGAAGCAGAGATTTATGATGCTATAATGTTATATTGGTAAAAAAAAGGTTTGATTGATATGTACCACTATGTATACTGCTGCATGTACACAGTCGAGTCACATTATGATCACCAGCTAATATCCAGAGTAACCGCCAGGTGCAACACTGTCAGCAGCTAAATGGGCAGGGAGTGCATCAGAAAGGTCTAGCAGGTTGTCAGAGGTATCTGGAGCCATGCGGACTGCAGTATATGCCACAATTGCTGGAGGGTTTAAATAAGAGTAAATAAGACCATCCAGGTGGTCCCCCAAATGCTTGTTTTTAATATCCTGCAGAGTTAGAGGGCCAGTGTAGTACTTGCAAGTCTTGGTCATGCTCTTCCAAAAAATGTCAGTCATTCCTAGCCATGTGACATGCCACATTGTCCTGCTGGAAGATCGTTGGTGGGTATGGGTGTATGTGAACTGCAAGGATGGATTTATACCCAAATAGGCTGAAAATGCCTTCCACACAGATGAGTGGGCCCAGAGAATGCCAAAAAACTTTCACTAGTTCATAACACTACCACCACCAGCTTGTTTTTCCACTAGTGGTTGCAGGGTGTTTGCATCTCAGGTTGTTATCAGAGAACATCCATCTGTCAGATGAAGAAAAAAAACCTGACTCATCAGAGAACGCAACCCTCTGCCAACTAGCAGAGCTCCAATTCCACTACTGCTGTGCAAATTGAAGTTTTTTTCTGCTGATGCAACATCGTTACCAGAGGTGCAGTAACCATCCATCTACTTTGGAGTCTCATATGCAGTAGGGTTGACTGAATTGTTTTAGATACACATTGGTTAGCCCCCTGGCTCAATTTGGTGGTGAACTGCCACACATTAGTGCGCCATCCAATCTTGCACACCTTCGCAGCCGGGGTTCACCACATCAATAGCATGTGGTGCTCTGCAGCTTCCTTGCCGCTTATCGCCAACAGCTCACAAGCTGCACAGTTTCAGAAATACTGCCACCCCTGGCCCAGAAACCCTTATTACAACTCTAAAAATTGAAAAAAAAACCAAAAAAAACCACACCCTCCCTTCCCACCCAAAACAAAAATCACACACGGCTTATAACGACGTGCATTGTGTGTGCCGCTATAGGTCGGGTGTTTTAGAAGTACGCACTGGCCAGCGTGTACTTCTAATGCGCTCTGTATTGGCTCCCATTCACTTCTGTTGGTGGGGAAAACATCTGCTTTTTCACTGCAATTGCGGGCCGTACTTTGGACGTATTGCAGAGCGAATATGCTCAGAAGTACAGCCGCAATTACGCCATGTGAACATACCCTTACCCACGACAGCAATGAGGGGTATGTGTGCAAAGTCCAAAGTAAGAAGTGGGCATAATAATGTGACTCGTCTGTCTATGCATATAGATTAATGGCTTCCGTTTTTAAAGAATATTAGACGTGCACAATAACATGGCCTCACTGTGATATGTTTATTTTATCACTAAGTAAAGGGAAACCACAAAGGCACCTACGTGGTGTCCTCCCAGCGCTGTAGACACTGGCTGTGAAAGCTGTGATTACAAAGAGTAGTTAGAATCCCATTGACAGATTCATCCATCCTCTCCAGACAAACGGTACATTTGGGAAGCTCTGTAAGATCCATCACTGGCAAACTGGCCCCCTGAAAAGGACATTGTAAAAAAAGAATGCTAGAACATTGCAACCTTCTCGTCTCACGCCACATAGATGACACATTTTTTCTTAAAGAGGTATTCTCATCTCAGACATTAATGCCATATCCTTTGGACATGCCATAAATGTGGGTCTGTCAGGTCTCTCATATCGGTGAATAAAGAGAGTTACACAAATCCATCCATCTCTATTGGGGTTCAATGCAGGCCTAGAGGTGAAACCCAAATCTATCAGACACTTATGGTGTAACCAGTGAATAGGTCTGAACTGAATATCCATTTTATTACAAACATATGCAACCACTCTTATGCTCGGCTTCCAATGTCTGAGTAATGTCTCATCTTACAGTTAAAGGGAACCTGTCACATAGTTATGCCCCCCTTGCTGAGGGCAGCACAAGCTAGTGACAGACATGCTGTTTCCAGCGCTATGTCCAGGGCTGTATCTCTAATCCTGTAAGATACAGCAGTTTCAAGGTATTTACTACTTAATTTTTTGCAGTTTGCAGGCAGAAAAAAGTCCAGCTTATTCATGAGCAGGTGTTAGCCCTGCCCACCCAAGGCTAGTCCTGCCCACCTGACAGTTATTCACGTTTCTACTTATTCAAAGTAATAGGTTAAACAGTTGTGAGGTGGGCAGGGCTAGCCTCAGATGGGCGGGGCATGAATTAAACGGACTCATCAGAAGCTGGACTCTTTTCTGACTGAAAACTGCTAGATTTGAGCATTAAATACTCCTATTTATTTCATGTCAAGTCTCAGCTATCACAACTATCCCAAGTCATTTTCTGTAACTGCTTTTGTGGTATCTGGCTCTACATTATATTTTGTACACCAGTGTATAAAAGGGACATAACTGAGCTATAGACAGGGCTGTGGAGTCGGAGTCGTGGAGTCAGTCGGTGGCTATTTTGCAGGAGTCGGAGTCGTGATAAAATGGACCGACTCCGATTCCCAAAATATATAATAAGTTGGTCCAGTTAGTTCAATGCAGTGCAAAGAGCAGAGGAATTGGGGTCCGGCCAGTGCTACTGCTTCGATATCTTCAGCCTCATCACATGAGGAGTGTAATTGATGACATGGAGCAGGCAAAGTGCTGCCCCAGGGGAATGATTCTGCTCCCATGCCAAACAGATTTCAGCAAACTTTTTCACCTGCTTTCAAAGAGGTAGAAGATCAACCATTCATCAAAACTGACTGTGGCCGAGGCAATTCCTTTATACCCTGACATTGTTAGAGATGTTCCCCCTGTGGTCACTGCTTTGCCCCCAACCCAAGTTAATGTAGAGAGGCCATTCTCTATCCTGGAAATAATTAGCTCAGATGTGAGGTCATGGATGAAGGATCTGATGGAGGCAATACTATTTCTCAGAACAAATTCAGAGACTCCACAAATGTTCCTGCAGTGATTTGCATATTCACAATTTGTTTGTGTTCTAAAGTCATATCCAATAAATATATTTTACACTGACAAGCAAAAGGGTAACAATGGTTTGAACTTGTGACTTTCAGGCCCCAAATATCTCACATCCACTACAGCTTTGTACATGAGGCTACTGTAATTGTATATACAGTCATCTGACCCATATTACACATACATTTGACTTGCAAGTATTTAGCATCTGCAGTGTTACAATTTTGCTCCTATAAATCAAAATGTTAGTTTTTATTATTTTGTTAGTATTTAGGAAATCCACCTTTTGGTTTTCAATACTGCCTGAATCCTTCTGGGGCTCTGAATCGGATTCAAGCATATCTTGACCAAAATCGGATCCCAGGTCTCTTCTCCGCATTCCCCAAAGTTGGTGCAGACTGGACTTGGATACAAATACAGCTTTTTCTTCAACTCTACCCACAAGTGTTCAAAGATCAAAAATTGTTACCCTTTTGCTTGTGTTGTTCTACCTAAATAGCTTGATTATTGTATCATAAGGTGGTAAACAGCCTGATGTTACCATTTTACTACAGTAAAGTTATCACTTAAACATGCGCTGTGTATGAGGGAGTCAGGAGTCGGGAGTTTAGGAAATTGAGGAGTCGGAGTCGAGGCTTGACGACGCCACAGCCCTGGCTATAGAAGGTGCAGAGAAGGGCAACCAAGTTGGTTAACGGAATGTAGAGGAGGTGGGGGGGGGGGGGGGGTGGGGGGGTTACAGTACCAAGATGGGCTACCAAACTTGGGGTTACTCAGCTTGAAAACAAAAGACTGCTTAGGGACAACTTAATGACCATGTACAAATATGTTAAAAGGACAGTATACAGACATCTGTATGTGTATTTTATACTTAGGCCTGTAACAAGGGGGCATTCTCTATGACTAGAGAAAAGACGGTATCACCAGTATTACAGATGGGGATTCTTTACTGTAAGTGCGGTGACACTATGAAACTCGTTGCCACAAGAGGTTGGGATGGTGGACAAGGGTTTAGATGCCTCTCTTGAAAAATAAAATCTCACAGGTTATAGTTTCTAGAATCTAGAGATAGGATGTTGATCCGAATATTATTCTGATTGTCATATTTGGAGTCAGGAAGGAATTTTTCCTCTTGTATAGAAGAATTGTCTTATACCTCATAAGAGTTTGACTTTCTCTGGATCAACACTGTAGGGTTATAGGTTGTAGTTGAAGAAGCAGTGTCTTTTATTAACCTTATTCACCATGTTAATCTCATGATAATACACCATCCACAGCCTAAAGAAGAGCTTTATAGCCTGAAATGTTGCCAATTTTGCTACGTCTAAATTCTGATGATGCTTTTATGAGATGGAATAAAAGCGGAATTTCATGTTGTGGTTAACGACCGTAGTCAGGCACCCTTGAACTCTATTCAATAAGGCGAATATTATCCTCACCTATACCCTATTAAACATTGGCACAGCAGCAGCCAGTTTCCACCTATAGACCCATTTAAAGTCTTAACCCCATAATCCCGTACAAATTACACAAATCTCATATAAACCTGTCAATCTCTATTTTGACCATCTGCATGGTTGGGGGAAAGGAGGATCAGGCATAACAAGAGGTCTATATTCTACATCAATTGTTCCCACGAATAAGCTGCTGTCAGATATGCACAGCTGTCAGATATGTTTGTGCGTAACTTACTCCCTTCCCCCCATGGAAATAAACATGCACACATGGCTGAGCATAGATGTCTGTAGGGCAGTTAAGGGAAATAAGTGCTCGGCCAAAAGTTTAATATTTATAGGCAGCTTTATATCACAGAAAACACTAACTTGCTGTTCCCCTTTCTTTGCACAATATAAAATTATAGAAAGGTATGAAAAAGGATACTGCGTACTTGTAATACAAAAAATGCAAAAAGGGGAATATCACGAAGTGAAAAGTATTGCAGCTTTTATGCAAAAAATGTGAGATATTTCAAAGTATAAAAAAGTCAGAAACTCATCAGAACAGATGAAGATAACTTTAAAAGGAAAGGTCTGTTCTTTCTGCTTTTTTTTCTTCTTAATGTAGAAACCAATGCGTCATACAAATAATATATTGTTCACACTCTGCCTAGGTATAATATCAAATTTACTGCACTCCAAAGCTTTGTGATGCAAAACATAATCTGTTTATCTGAAACACATCTACAGGCTCCAACGTAAATGCTATAGGTATAGGTGACTTATGAAATGTGATAAAGGTCTGTTGACCGAAACGGCAAAGGCTATGTTCACACGGCTTATTCGCGGGACGGATTTACCCCCTTTTATCCCCGTTTTTCTCAGCGCGGGGAGGGGGCAGGGGGGCCGGCGCTCGCCCCCCCATAGACATTCATTACCCGGGCGCGTTCCCCCGTGATAATTGACGTCACTTTCTCCCCGCTCACCGTATTTTGCGAGCAGGGAGAGGAGACAAATCCAAGTTCTCTATGGAATGTGGATTACTGTAATGATTGGACGGATTTCACCGAAAAACGCGCAGTATAGCGCGAATTACGGGCTGAAACCCGTCCCAAAATAAGCCGTGTGAACATTGCCAAACAGTCACTGCAAAACAAACAGATATACATACAATAAGAAATAATGCACTTGAAACTAATGTACATAAAGAACAGTAGTTAAACATATACAGTATTGAAAATATACACACATTAACACCAAAAGACCGCAAGTAGAACAAAGACACAGGAAATTTCAGAAAAATATGGAAAAACACAAATCCTATAGATACAGTATATACAACATGAAACCTATACTTCTCCAGATACATGTATAGGTTTACATATGTCCTCCATGCTGTGTACATACAAAGAGTCCCCCAATGAATAATAGGTATGCTGAACAGTCTTGAATTCTAGCATGGAATATACTTCTAATAATCATATTTCTCAGTCCAGTGTTTGTGTGAAAAACCTTCAGATATAATTTACCTTCAAACTAGTTAGATCCATGACAGTCAGTTTGGTAGGAAGTTGATTCCTCTCGCTGACGCCAAATGATAACTTCTAAATTCTGCATTCTACTCGGGAGTACTTCTAACATTCTCTGAGTAAATATCACATACTTACACACTATAAAAGTAATCTACTCACATCTTCAGATTTCAGCACCTCTGCCCTTTCCACATAGACCAGCTGACACACATCCTCCTCAATAGAGTTGAACTGACGGCCGTTATTCGACATGTAAAAGCTGTCGGCATCCGCCTAAAAAGAAGAAAGAAATGTATTTGGAGGAAACCAGTCCATGTTCTCCAATAATATGAATAGGCAGCATGCAAGGTCTATAAACATATAATGGTGGTGAGCGAGTACTGAAGTTCCTATGACAAGTGAACATTAGTTCTACTTTTCTCATGGTGTCACCTGATCATTCAGGACAGGACCATCACCCTATTCATGAACAATGCTACACTAGATCAGTCAGTTTTGTCATGTTTTTTTTTTCTCCACACCTGGCAAACAGTCACATGGAACGTACATCTTTTGTTGCCCATGACACATGCAGATTCTGTGTAAATTCTAGCATTAATTGATGTGGAGTTTGACTGATTGTTTTACAAGTTTAAATACAGAAAATAAAAAATCAAGAAAGAAGACAACAGACCAGACAAGTTTTACTGCCATAAAAATAAAAAAATACAAATGCAATCCATTCTGTGAAGGCAGCATAACAGAACACTAGAGCAGAAAGGGTTGTCATTTGTGTCTAGAATATTAAAATGGTTGTAGATTTGAGAAGTGTAGGGAAAGGAGGTTCTGCAAAGTCTAGTTCTAAGATATTTGCAAGGAATTTCTTTTGAAAGTTACTCTAGTTATAAAGTTTATAGTGCGGCAAAAAAAAAAAAATATTAAAAACACAAGTCTCCAGAGAAAGAATGAAGTTTAGGTAATAATACCCTTTCATATTGTGCAACAACTAATCTAATTCAGTCAGAATATTTACTGTTTACTGTGAAAAGTGTTTTTGTTCTTTTTATACCATTGACATCTCATACTAAATAACCTGTTATATTAATTCTACAGGTTATTACGGACATAAAGATACCTAATATATATATGTGTAAGGGTTTTTGTGTGTGTAATTAAATAAAATATTGTGCATAAAATGTTTATTTTTATTATGCATTTTACTTATTTTTTTCTACACTGAGTTTTATTCCTTTTGTTTTTTTTAATTCCACTGAAGAATAACTTTTCTCTTTTTTTTTAAGCTAGTAATGTATTTGCATACTCCTGTATGTGAATACATTCGACTCATTCAGTTTGACAAAGGCTGCAGACAGGGCAGCACACAGGGTGCCCTGACTGTAGGCTTGCTGTATAGACAGCCCTGGGGCTACTCCAGGTCTTCAGGACCTGCACAAACATTCCCCAGGCTCCATCAGGTCACAATGACCCGCTAAAGCAGTGGAATCAAGGGGTTAAATGCTGAGGAATTAGAGGTTTCCTCCACTCCCCGATGTTTACAGAGACTGCTCTAGGAACAGAACTGTGAACCATAGCTCCGCTTAGAGCCTTAAAACCCCTCTGTATGCAGCAACATCTTTTGCCGTTGCTGCAGATAGATGACCTGCACTGCTCGCCGTCAAAAGTCGGTGGGTTGTCCTTAAGGGGTTACTATACAGTGGTTGACCCCTCCACATACAGTGATTAATAGCTTTCCCTGCAACAGTGTGTATAGAGCAAACTGCCAATCGTTGCTGAGTAAGAAGTACTTTTACTAACTGCTTTTTTTCAGAAACCCTGCTTTAGATCATATAAATCTATACATCACGTACCCCTCTTCTCTCTCTCGTATCCTCCTCTCAGATAGGGTAACCACCTTTCCCCACAACTACAATAACGTCACTTAAAAGACACCAAGCTAGTAACTATGAAATCACACATACCGGATAATTACTTGTACATTTATTTTATGGACTTTTTCCGTTCATTGTCTTTAGTGGTTACCACCAAAACATTTAAAAAAAAAACCAAAAAAAAAACACACTACTAGCTTGTACCTTTTGCATGTGTGCTTTGATGGTTTTCTATAAAAGCAGTACCAGTAATGTTCATGTGACATGAACATGTATTTTAGATATATTATGGTTCATATGTAACAAATATTGGTCATCTCAAAAATACTGTGTGTATAAGTACCTGAGCGCTGAATTTTATGAGAACCATGTACTGATTAGGTGTGGAATCTCGGATTATTTTCATATGTTCAATAACTTCATTAAACGGGGCCACAAACTTCATTAGATCATGACCAGTCATCGTAGCAGGAACTGTAAGAATGCA
Source organism: Phyllomedusa bahiana (assembly GCA_025379985.1). Taxonomy (NCBI): domain Eukaryota; kingdom Metazoa; phylum Chordata; class Amphibia; order Anura; family Hylidae; genus Phyllomedusa; species Phyllomedusa bahiana. The sequence continues at coordinate 28,491 of JAODAL010003496.1, forward strand.
TATCATTGCACTACGCCTGACGTCTTCTTTCAATGAAGTCATCTTACTAAAAAGAGAGGGCAAATTACTTAAAACTGCTAAACATGAAATGGATAGCAAAACAGTTTTTAATCATTTTTCAGTGATAAATGAAACCGTTCCCACTGTTACATTCATACCACAATACTACAATTACACTCGTCATTTAGAAAAAACTGTACTAACACTTTAAGACCTTATAGTCTCAGTCCAATGAGCAGATGAAGAAATGCTTCACAGAAAAACTAAGCTAGCTGGTGAATTGCTGGTTGCTCAATGATAACCTTACAGTTTTATAGGATGTCAGTAAATTACATGGATATATTAGAGCATGTTGCTAAACTCTATGCAGAAATAATTTCTATATGAGGTCTGAGTAGCATGTATGGAAATTATAGAAAAAAATGAAAGTCTGGCACAACAGTAGAGTGCACTATTTGGGCAAGTTCACACAACGTATAGCAAAACGTACCTGTGCACACCGCTATGCGTCTGCTGTTGAACGTATGCGCTGGCCAGCACGTACTTTCGACAGCACTTTGGCCCGGCTCCCAATAACCTTCACTTACCCCAGCATGCAAGTGCCCAAAAGTAGTGACATGTCAGTTCTTTTTACAGGCGCATACAGCGCGCTGGGAAACCAAAGCACTCAATGAATGCTATGATTTTACCCTATTAGTGGGGCGTACTTTGGGGTATTGCAATGCAATTACACCCCAAAATACACCCCGCAAATCGCTGTGTGAACATATCCTTAAGATGAAGGCTACATAACAAATTAAAGGGAACCGGTCAGCTAGTTCATGTTGCCTGACTGATGGGCAGCAAGAAATAGTTATAGGTTTCTTGGTCCCAGCAATGTGGGTTTTACCCTGAAACACTATGGCATTTTAGAGTAAACCACCTAGTAAAGCTGAGCCGGGTACAGGGATATGCTGCTGCAGTTGGAGGAGAGCAGTCCGATGTCTGGCTTTTCACCTCATCTGACAGGTCTTAAAGGGGTGTTGCAGTATAGAAAGCTTTTATGCTACTGAAAGGCCCCGTTCACACGGCTTATTCACGCCGGATTTGCGAGCTGGATTGTGCTCGCAATTCCGGCTTGAATAAGGGGCGGGGGCAGTGCGGGGGCGCGGCCCGCCGGCCCCATAGACTGCCATTATCCACGGCGCGTATTGCGCCTGGATAATGTGCATGTCACTTTCTCCCCGCCCGGCGGATTCGCCGAGCGGGGAGGAGCAACGGAATCCACTGTTCTCTATGAGAACGGTGGATTACCGTAATTACTCCGACGGATTGGCGCCGTACTGCAGCGCAAATCCGGCGTGGAGTACGGCGCCAATCCGCGGCGAAATAAGCTGTGTGAACACGGCCAAAGTGTGTAGTACAAACTAAAAATCTTCAATATTGTTAAATATTTTCAGTAGTTTCCCACAAAATTACACCAGTTACCGTATATACTCGTGTATAAGTCGACTTTTAGTCTAAGATCACACTGCTAATTGCAGGGCGTACAGGACGCCCCGCAATTACGCCAGGTGTTCGGGAGCTCACGCCGGTCAGCGCGTACCTCCGCAGTCCGCCGGCCCCATAGACTGTCATTACTCGCGGCGTGTAAGCGCCGTGAATAAATGACGTCACTTATCTCCCTGCACATCGTATTGTATGCCCGGTGAGAGGAGGCGTCCCATTTTAAGCCGTGTGAACATAGCCTTACAGCACATGTTTTATGCTGAAACAGACTCACTCAGCTTATACTTGAGTGCTGAGTGAGTAATGTGACACTGACTCACAGACAGCAGTGCTCCTGTCTCTAAGCAGCAGCCACTGACCTTTTGGACCCAGTCTGTGACTGCTGCTATTGCGCTCTAGATTGCCCCTACTCTGCTGAGCAGCACCGTACTTCTACTTACGTGCCACCACGAACTTCTGAGTACTCCCGCCCGTCGCCCCCCTGCTTCCGAGTGCATCGGTCCCGAGCATCGACACAGTCACTACTGTGAGAGCAGGACATACAAGGAAGCTCAGTCTTGCCGTGTGGCCCCTGTGAGCTGCATTGCAAAAAAGTTTGTGTGTATATGGATGTGACTGTAGTATATATGTGTAAGTGACTGCAGTATGTATATATGTGTGTTTAGGTGTCTGTAATTTTATATATATATATATACACTTGAGTTATATACCGACCTGCGTACAAGATGTCAATATGCAAACCTACCTAGAGAGGGCCTATATGCCTAGTTATGGGAGCCTATATCACTACCTACAGGGGGCTTATATAACTACATACCAAGGACCTGTAGCCCTACTTTTTGGGTGCCTATATAACTACCCATTTACTTAATAGGGGACATAGATACCTATCTATTGGGGGACCTGTAAATCTATCTAACGGGAGGGCTATACACCTACCTAATTGAGGACTACCTACCTAAAGGGGGGTTTACCTATCTGCCTACCTAGTTTGGGAGTGTACCTACATACGATATTTGGAGATTTAACTACCACCTATATAAGAGATACAAAACAAGACTAACATTTGGTGCACATTAAAAAAGGAAATAGAGAACAACTCAGAGAAGATGTCTCCTGTGAGTCACTGGATGTAGCTTTACTGTAATAACTTATGTGTGTGCAGAGCGCATGTGTACAACTGGTATCTACCATGGTATGGGGGTAATATTGGTTGTAGTATAATGGTTTATATTCATAAATGGTAGAGTGTATTAGTCAGTCACTGTGTGGTGCTTATATGTGTTCATGATGTGGTGGTATTACTCAGCTACTATATTGTAGTGATATGCGGTCATGATGTGGTGGTACTATTTAGCCACTGTGATTGTATTAAGTGGTCACGGTGTGGCAGTTCCCCATACCCTACTCACAAAAAGTTAGGGATATTTGGCTTTTGGATGAAATTTCAGGATGAACATAAAAGGTCTTGAATTCTTTTTTTAATGAACTAAATGAGACCATTTCTCAACTTTAAAATGCACGTGTTCAAGTGTTCCATGTTTCAGTACTTTTTGCACAACTTGCTGAGCTTAATGGCAAAAGTCACAACAAGTATTTGATCCCTGAATCGCCCAGCAAATTTAGGGGATCAATTTGAATTGGGATTTAAGCAGTCGTCCTCATCATGCTGTTCACATTTCAATATCATGAGACCAAGACAAAACTTTACAATTGATCAACAGCACCTCGCCATTGCGAGGCTTGAAGCAGGATGCTCTCAGACGGAAGAGACCACTGAGCTTGGAGAGTCCCGAAGAGTCATCAGCAGGTTGCAACAGAGATGCAGAGACACTGGAAGAGTCACAGAAAGGCAAAGAAGTGGACATCTTTTGGCTAGGTCACACCGATGACCGCTTCATTGCAAATAATGCCCTTCAGAACAGGATGATGACTGTCACACAACTCCAGGCAATTTTAAGGGAGGGGAGAGGCACCCAAGTGTCATGTCAGACCATTCAGAACCATTACCTCAGTGTGGTCTGTTGTGAATTTTACCACTAAGCTTCTTGTTAGAGAACAGCAAGTTGTGCAAAAAGTAATGAAATATTGGACAGTTGGACAAGTGTATTCTAAAATTGGGATGGTTTTCTTTAGTTCATTTAAAACAATTTTCAAGAAATTTTATGTTCATCCTGAAATTTCAACCAAGCGCCAAATATCCCTAACTTTTTTTGAGTAGTGGATACCATCACACATACAAAAAATTAAGACAGCTCACCATTGGTAATCAGTGGATTTAGCATATACAGATGGCCAATGCACGGCATAGAATAGCAACAGACAAAAACCTTGAGAAATCCAGTGCCGAGTGAATAATCCAGAGGGTAAAAAAGATGGATTAAAAAAGTGGACTTTGTTTATTACTTTTTTGACTTCATAAAAATATTATATACACATCTTATATATATCGTTTGACTTATGTAATGTATGTAACCCCCTCGAATGTACAGCGCCCTGGAATCAATGGCGCTGTAAAATAAATAATAATAATAATAATTATATGTCAGTATTTTGGCATCCAACCAGACCTTTTGATTTGAAGGAGAGCGGTGTGAGAGGAGGGAGAAGAGAACTACAAACTTCTTAAATCCTTCTATTGTACAGATACCTCATGATTTTGTGCTTTAAAAATTTACTTCACCCACATCACTAAATGTGAGAGTGGTGTGCTTACTTTGTCTTGTATAAATGCATAATACCATGAACTATTTCCACAGAAGGATTCCCACTGAAGAAAGTGATCTGCTCAGGTAGTTGCTTTGAAGGAGAATCTGGAGCATTTTGACTAGGAGTTGCAGAAGGGTCATTTGTTTTTTCCATGTTGGAGACCATCTGGGCATCTGAGAAATAAGAAAAAAAAATATACACTGGTCTTAGCTAGATGCATTAGTTTTTAACTAACTAACCTCAATAAGGTCAATGCTGGAGAACAGAAAGGGGAAAAAAAAAAAAAACACAATCATAAATTACTTTGACAAAGCAAAAGGCCAAAATAGCAGGAGCTGGCTAGAAAAATACTCATCTCCTCAAAAGAGCTTTAAAAAAAATAAATAAAAATTGCATATATTTTGCACATATACAGGTGGTGTATAATCACAGTAACATACACAGGTTATAAATGTAGCTGAACACAAAAATGACAGGCATGGTGTCTGAGTTCACCTTTACACCTGAAAAAATGTTCTCAGTCCTACTCCCCTCCTTAAAATATTTCACATTGTTTTGTGCAAGACCAAAGTGCACTGAACCTTTTTTTTTTCTTTACTAGATTATGTAAACTCATAGAATATATGTCTAAACTGTGTGCAACTTTCAGTTAAAAGGTACATAAATACTGTAACAAAAAAAATGTAGCAGTCATACAGAAACAACCTAAATACGTTATTACTGAGTGCATAGATGGATCCAAATAAATACAATATTTTGCACATATAGCATACAAAAAAGTTAAAATAGTTTATGTGCATAATTAAACATCTAGTGCATAAATGAACACACACTGTCTTAATCCTTAGGCTAAAATCGCACAGTATATTTTTCCTGACAATATATGGAAGAAATCTGAGGCACAACCTCAGATTTCTGGCACGTATTTCTCTTCTTTCCTCTAGCAGATTTCACCGTTTTAGGGCTAATGCAAGTTCTGGCTTCAGTGCAGAAAACACATAAATAACTGACATGAACTTGCTTTTTTTTTTCCCTCTTAGGCAATGTTCACTCGGCTTATTGCTGACGTAATTGCGGGGACGGATTTCGACCCGCAATTACGCCAGCAGCCGTGCAGCGGTGGTGGGGCGGGGGCACCGCTCCCGGCCCCATAGACATTCATTATTTACGGCGCTTACACGCCGTAAATAATGTGCATGTCACTTTCTCCCCCCGCGGCGGATTCGCCGAGCGGGAAGAGGAGACGGAATCCATAGTTCTCTATGAGAACTGTGGATTACCGTAATGCCTGGGACTGATTTCAGCCGTATTGGAGCGCAAATACGGCGCTCAGTATGGCTGAAATCAGTACCAGAATAAGCCGTGTGAACGAGGCCTTAATGAGCAATGTAATGCGTGATATGACATGTAAAAAAAATGGGCAATAATGGTACATATTCCTAATAAAGGTACACTTTAGCTGTGTACTTTAGTACATTACTAAGATGTAAAATGCGCAGTGTGTGCACAAATATGCATGAAAATATGCATGAAAAAATGTCACAAGAAACCAGCCTAAGGGTACGTTCACATGGATGTTTTGGACACTGAATCTGACAAAGATTAAGCATACAAAGCTGATTTAGATCCACAACATTTTATTTAAAATCCGTGTCAGTGCAGAGGATACTGATTTTTTTTTCTCCTGCAGCGTTAGGAAAGAGACAGTGACAGGTCAGTTGTAGAAGCAGATTCAGAGCTGAATCTGGCCATAGAGGATCCACACTGGAAGTCGGACTCTAAACTCAGCTTTAAATCAACGTCTACAATCTTAAATTGTGTGGATTTTAGAAGCAAATTCCACACTGAAATTTGTAGCATTCAAAGATCAGCTATGTGAACACAGCCTTAGACCGCTTAAAGGGGTTGGGGTATGATCAGAAATAGAAAGAAAAAATACGTATACTCACCTCCGCGACCCTCCCCTTCTGTCCGGTACATCGAACGTCCATCGTTGACGTGCTCTGTGCAGTCAATCACAGGCCAGAATGGTCACCTACAAGTGACGCTGTGGCTTGCGATTGGCTGCAAATAGCATGTGGACAACGGACGTTAACTGTACAGTCTGGATGCAATGCCGGCCACCAGGACAGAACAGGAGCATCACGGAGGTGAGTAGACATCTTTTTTATTTCTAATCATACCCCAGCAGAACAACAAGCTTTTGTAAGTCCCAGACAACCCCTTTAAACTTAGAAGAGCCACTGCTCATTCTGGATGATAGAATTGGAGTATATCTTTTCTAACTTCACACTACTTATTTCGTTGGCTTACTTTATGCCAAATTCTTGCCACGTTGCCAGAACCCCTTCCAACTAAGAAATGCTGTCTCTAATCCAAGCAAAAAAAGCAAGATACAAAACACATCCAAAGCAGGTAATAGATGTGATGCATGCATACCTTTTTTTGGGGGGAAATTGAGCGAAAAATCTGGTGTATTTTGCTTAGTAAATCTCACCCATTAAGTTGTCATGGAGACTATAAAGCAACTGTCAACTGGTCCATCCTTGTCTCATCCATTAACACACATGCTGGAATAAGTGGGTGGTGGACACCACTTATTTTGTGTTGGGTAACATATTCAGGAACAACATGTTGCCTGCAATGTATTTTTTTCAAGACATCTGCCAATTTCCATATTTACAAGCAATAAACGGACTTAATGGGGTTGTCTCACTACATTGATTCATCTTATCTCAGTCCTGTTTACTTGGTTTCATTTTGAATTCAGGGGCGTTTACTGTCTTCCACTAGGCTGCAATAGAAGCCAGGTCTGTAGCTATAGCGACCAGTGCTGACAGCCTATCAGGAGGGATGCAACAGGTCTGTAGCTATAGCGACCTGAGGAGCGGATGCAGCCCATACAAGAAGGGATATCTCAGAATAGGTAGGATACTATTAATGGACATATATTGCAAAGTGACTTGTTTTTGCAAGATCTTTAACATAAAAAGCAATCCTTGAAGTGAGACAACCCCTTTAAGAACCCAACCATCTCCAGCATTATTCGTGCTAGGACCTGGAGGGTAAGCTTGTGGGAGGTTGTTTCTATACACATTTTCCTTTAGATTTCACTCAGCTCAGATCTCATATACTAACACTGCAAAGTTGCCTATAGTTTTGAACCCTTAATCTATGTCAAGACACAAATCTGTGGAGAGCTGTAATTTACGCTCATGCAGCCATGCCGTTCACCTGGATTTGGAGCTATGGTTTCTATTATCATGTCGGTCATTTCTCTTCTCCCAATGTGCTGATGCAGAATCGTGGTCTTTTCCACTGACGTCTTGCCTTCCAAACAGGCTTCTGCAGTACGTAACGTCTTCTCTCTAGTTTCCTCCTCAGACATCTCGGTGGCTAGGAAGGAACATAAATATTAATGTGTTGTGGTTTACAGGAAGGACACAGAACAATAAAGCATGTAGTGATGGACAAACCACCCTGTGAATTTGCTAAACCATTAAAGCACTCTGCAGCTCAAAGTAATTGCATTTTCTTTGAATAATCATAAATCACATCTTGCTCCTCAGCAAAAGACAGTACTGTTCCCTTATTAAATGGGAAAGATGCCGCCAACCTACCCATCTTAAGAAGGCCAACATAACACTTTGTATTGAGAAGAAAAGGCACGTTTTCTACATTATTAAGTCACTTAAAGTGAATCCCTAAATGGACACGGCGTCTCTCAATGGGTTTAATAATAGACTGCATATTATATATTTGATTAGGAAAATTATTATTTAGTATAGAGGAAAGATGTGTTTGGGAGGACCTAATAGATATGTATGGATATGTTTAAGGTTCATATAGAGATCTCTTCCAAGATCTATTTATACCTAGGACTTGGATCTAGAACAAGGCATCCTCTACGTCCAGAGCTGTGGAGTCAGCAAGCCGAAGCCCCGACTCCTCAATTTCCCAAACCTCCGACTCCCTCATACACGGCGCATGTTTAAGTGATAACTTTACTGTAGTAAAATGGTCCCATCAGGCTTTTTATCACCTTATGATACAATAATCAAGCTATTTAGGTAGAACAGACACAAGCTAAAGGGTAACAATATTTTGATCTTTTGAACACTTGTGGGTAGAGTTGAAGAAAAAGCTGTATTTGTATCCAAGGCCAGTCTGCATCAACATTGGGAATGTGTAGAAGAGACCTGGGATCAGATTTTGGTCAAGATGTGCTTGAATCTGATTCAGAGTCCAGAAGGATTCAGGCAGTATTGAAAACCAAAAGGTGGATTTCCCAAATAATAACACAATAATAAAAATTAACACTTTGATTTTTAGGAGCAAAACTGTAACTAAGCAGATGCTAAATACTTGCAAGTCAAATTACGTATAAGATCGTAAAGATGACTGTATATACAATTACAGTAGCCTCATGTACAAAGCTGTAGTGGATGGAGAGATATGGAGCCTGAAAGTCACAAGTTCAAAACATTGTTACCATTTTGCTTGTCAGTGTAAAATATATTTATTGGGTATGACTTTAGAACACAAAAATTGTAAATATGCAAAACACTGCAGGAACATTTGTGGAGTCTCTGAATTTATTCTGAGAAATAGTATTGCCTCCATCAGATCCTGCATACATGACCGCACATCTGAGCTCATTATTTCCAGGATAGAGAATGGCCTCTCTACACTAACTTCGGTTGTTGGCAAAGCGGTGACCACAGGGGCAACATCTCTAACAATGTCAGGGTATAAAGGAATTGCCTCAGCCACAGTCAGTTTAGATGAATGGTTGAACTCCTCTACTTCTTTGAAAGCAGGTGAAAAATTTTGCTGAAATCTGTTTGCCATGGGAGAAAAATCCAGAGGAAGTTATCATTGGGAACGAACTAAAACAATGGATGCATTCTGTAGAGTGTAATAATATAACAAGTTATAGTGACTAGGATTCTGGAGAAGGGGCGTTGATCCAGGGATTTATTCTGATTGCCAGATTGGCTGGGAAGGAATTATTTTTCCTAAAATGAGGACAATTGGCTTCTACCTCGTGGGGGTTTTTGTCTTCCTCTGGATCAACACTATAGCACAATAGGCTGAACTGGATGGACGTCTGTCTTTTTTAAGCCTTACAAACTATGGGCGACAGTTATGAATTCTGGCGCTGATAGACCAGTTCTAAATAGCTTTAGGTAGTATAGACTGCGGCAGAATGTATGACCCTGTTCTTCTGCAGTCATACATACAGGTGCAGTCTAGTGCCAATACCATAACTCAGGCAGATCACCTTTAACTTAGTCTGACTGTTCTAACTGTTCTGCGCCAAAGTTGTGGCATCAAAGAATCATAAATGTGTCTACTTCTATGAATGTGGTGCGACGCCCCCACAATGCTCCAAAACTTTGGCCAAAGTTTGTAGTGCGCCTGTTCATACATCTATAGAACTGGTCTAATACAGCTTTTTGAGGCCAGAATTCTGGCGCAGCCCCGTTCATACATGTCGCCCTATGTAACTACATATGTATATCTAACACACACCCAGAATAAACAGACAAAGTTGAGTTCAGTTCGTTGAAAAGGATGCCAGTGGAAAACTCCTCCAGTTCTTGAACTAATATAAGTTAGAAAGACTGCAGCACTCAAAATGTTTTTTTTAAAAATTTGCAAAAAAAATATATTTTACACATCCAAAAAGGAACATTATGTTTACGTTTCAATCCTCCCGCAGGACTAATGCTAATTGGGAGACATCTACTGACAGAGCTCTTCACAGAAACATGGGACATTATTTACCTAAAATCACAGGAAAAGAGCTCCAGAAGCAGGTCAAAAATCCATTCCCAGATAAAGGCATTAAAAGCCCAAGTGCTACATAGAAGTTGCACAGGTGCAGAATACAGATGAACAATCGATAACACACCCACTATTTATGAGGTAATCGATTGCTTAGTAAATAACTGCACACAAGTCAGGAACCCGTATTCGGCAGCAGTAATTATGGCCTTTTATCCGAGACAGGAGGTGTTATACCACCCAGTGCAGCAAGATGGCCAAGTGCAATAAAGTACCATAGCAATCGTTCATTGTTTTCATACACGTTTCAGAAAAAGCTGGAATGCGACTGCTGGAGAATGGCAATACTGCGATTAACAAGGTAAATGTCTATGGTTATATGTTTTCATCACTAAAGCTTTCTAGCATGCACACTAATCATGATGAATCCGAAAATGTAAAAGCTATAGAAAAACGAGAAGAAGGAGTCATACTTGAGCCAAACCTGCATCACATTGTGCATACTGGAGAATGTGCACTACATACATAAGGCTACATTCAAAATGTCAGCTATATTTGGAACTGCCATAGAAGAGAACGGGTAGAACTGTGCAAGCACCGCCTTAAAGGGGTGTTGACGTGGGATCCTCCAAAATGGGTATTTAATCACTCTTCTAAATATATGTGATTACAAAAATTGCAGCCTGAGAGAGCTACAGGCTGCCTTACCTGCCCTTAGTTACTTAAAAGCTTCTATTAGATACGACCTGACAAGAGCTGCTGGCCGGGCTTGCGCAGAGAACACTTCTTATCTGATGAAAGGGAGCTGAAGAAGCTTTCAAGGGGCTGTGGAGAAATATCTTGTCTTTTGTATACAGAATCCACTAGTTGTAGTGTGATTATTTGAGTGAACATTTCACATGATCCCTTATGCAGGCTCTGTGCTCTGTCTCTCTCTCTCTTTTAGCTCAGAGTGGCTTGTTTACAATTGCTTCTTAGGCAGTGTTCACACGGCTTATTCAAGCCGTAATTGCGGGACGGATTTCGCCCGCAGTTACAGCTTGAATAAGGGGCGGGGCCGGGGGCGCGGCGGGGGAGCTGCCTGCCGGCCCCATACTGTAGACAATGCATTATTTACGGCGCGTACACGCCGTAAATAATGTGCATGTCACTTTCTCCCCCCCGTGGCGGATTCGCCGAGTGGGGAGGAGCGACGGAATCCACAGTTCTCTATGAGAAATGTGGATTACCGTAGTTACTGGGACGGATTGGAGCCGTATTGCAGCGCAAATACGGCTGGCAGTACGGCTCCAATCAGTCCCAAAATAAGCCGTGTGAACGAGGCCTTAGCAGTTAAGGCACGTCCTGGCAAAACCCCTTTAATGTTCTCTGAGGCCAGCTTGAACTGAAATATGAGAGCCAGCCTCAGAAAGGAATTTAGCTTCATGCCAAAACCCCTTTAGGAACTAAAGCTGTAAGGCAGTGTTTCCTGGTCTATGTGGACCTCCTGTTCTTTGCTAGGTGCATGACCACTGCAGCCAGTCAGTGGCTTTAGCAACCTTGTGCCATTTCTATGACTTAAGGGGGTATTCTGGAATACAGACAAAAAACTTAAAATGGAGCTGCAGGATCATTATATCCTAAACATGTATATTTGACATTTTGTCACATTATTGCCCTTTATGTGCTGCTCCTCAGTGCATTAAGAGTGGGCTTGGTTTCATCTGTAGCTCATGTAGTTAGCAGACTACAGTTCCCATCATGTAAAGCTGACACCTATTCCAGGCTGTTGTCCACTTGCATTCCTCTGGCTGCAGAAGAACAAGTCTTGACCCTCTTGTGCATTTCATATTTGACCCCTCTCTCTGTTAAACCTCTAACATCAGTTCTCCAGCTACTGCATAGAAACAAACGCAGCTTGGGAGCGAAACATGCATCATGAGGTGTGGATTGTCTACAGTAGGTTTTGTTGCACTTCTGTATTTAATTACATTGTATATTTTTAAAATTGGTTAATTATTAGCTATGTATATTTTGGTGTTTATAATCATTTATTTTCATGAAATATCTCTACACACTGCTCAAAAAAAAGGAACATTTAAAGGGATTGTCCGGGACTTACAAAAGCTTATTGTTCTGCTAGGGTATGGTTAGAAATAGGGGGGGGGGGGGGGGGGGGGGGGGGGGGGGGAGTACTTCTTTATATAAATTTATAATTATACCCCAGCAGACCAACAAGCTTTTGTAAGTCCAGGACAATCCCTTTATACAACAGAGTGTAACTGCAGGTCAATCACACTTCTGTGAAACTAACCCATCCCGTTATGAATCAACACCGATTGTGAATTATTATTTCCTGTTGTTGTGCAAATGGAAAATACATCAGGTAGAAATAATAGGCAAATTAGCAAGACAACCCCTATAAGGGAGTGGTTCTGAAGGCGGTCACCACAAACCATTTCTTGGTTCTCATCCATTTTGGCTGTTTTTATCACTTTCCATTTAGTCATTGCTTTCAACCCTGGAGGTAGCTTGAGGCGGTGTCTACAACCCACAGAAGTTGCTCAGGTAGTGCATCCAGGGTGGCACATCAATGCGGGCTGTGGCAAGAAGGTTAGCCGTGTCTGTCCGCACAGTGTCCAGAGCATAGAGCAGATACCAGGAGACAGGCCAGTACACTAGGAGACATGGAAGGGTTCATAGGCAGGGCTGGGGAGTCAGCAAGCCAAAGCCCCGATTTCAACTCGTCAATTTCCCAAACCTCCGACTCCCTCATACACGGCGCATGTTTAAGTGATAACTTTACTGTAGTAAAGTGGTAACATCCGGCTGTTTATCACCTTATGATACAATAATCAAGCTATTTAGGTAGAACAGACACTGACAAGCAAAAGGGTAACATTGTTTTGATCTTTTGAACATTGTGGGTAGATTTGAAAAAAAAGCTGTATTTGTAATCCAAGCCCAGTCTGCACCAACATTGGGAATGTGTAGAAGAGACCTAGGATCAGATTTTGGTCAAGATATCCTTGAATCTGATTCAGAGCCCAGAAGGATTTAGGCAGTGATGAAAGCCAAAAGGTGTATTTCTCAAATACTAACAAAATAATAAAAATTTACATTTTGATTTTTAGAAGCAAACCAGTAACAATGCAGTTACAGAAAAGGAATTGCAGAACTAAGCAGATGCTAAATACTTGCAAGTCAAATTTATGTAGAAGATAGGTAAGATGACTGTATAAAATTACAGTAGCCTCATGTACAAAGCTGTAGTGGAGGGGGAGATATGGAGCCAGAAAGTCACAAGTTCAAAACATTGTTACCATTCTGCTTGTCAGTGTAAAATATATTTATTGGATATGACTTTAGAACACAAAAAATTGTAAATATGCAAAACACTGCGGGAACATTTGTGAAGTCTCTGAATTTGTTCTGAGAAATAGTATTGCCTCCATCAGATCCTGCATACATGACCTCACATCTGATCTCATTATTTCCAGGCTAGAGAAAAGGCCTCTCTACACTAACTTGGGTTGGGGGAAAAGTGGTGACCACAGGGGCAACATCTCTAACAATGTCAGGGTATAAAGGAATCGCCTCAGCCAAAGTCACTTTTGATGAATGGTTGAACTCTTCTACTTCTTTGAAAGCAGGTGAAAAATTTTGCTGAACTCTGTTTGCCATGGGAGCAGAATCTTTTCTCCTGGGGCAGCGCTTTGCCTGCTCCATGTCATCAATTACACTCCTCATGTGATAAGGCTGAAGATATGGGAGCAGTAGCACTGGCCGGACCAATCTCCTGCTCTTTGCACTGCATCGAACTAAATGGACCAACTTATTATATATTTTGGGAGTCGGTCCATTTTATGACGACTCAGACTCATGCAAAATAGGCACCGACTCCACAGCCCTGGTCATAGGAGGGCAACAACCCAGCAACAGGACCGCTATCTCCTTTATGCAAGTGCCAGAGCCCTGAAAAATGACCTCCAGCAGCCACTAATATCCATGTGTCTGTTCAAACTGTCAGAAACAGACTTCTTGAGGGCAGTATGAGGGCCTGATGTCCACAAGTCAGAGTCGTGCTTACAGCCCAACACTGTGCAGGGCAATTGGCATTTACCAGAAAACATCAAGATTGGCAGATTCTACATTGGCGCCCTGTGCTCATCACGGATGAGAGTACGTTCACACTGAGCACATGTGACAGACATGACAGAGTCTAGAGTCACCGTGGAAAATGTTTTGCTGTCTGCAACATTCTCCGGCATGAGCAATTGGGCTGTGGGTTAATAATGGTGTGGGGAGCCATTTCTTTGGAGGGTCGCACAACCCTCCACGTGCTAGCCAGAGGTACCGGGATGAGAACCTCACACCCATTGTGAGACCATGTGCAGGTGCAGTGGGCCCTGGGTTCCTTCTGATGCATGACAATGCTAGGCCTCATGTGGCTGAAGTGTGTCAGCAGTTTCTACATGATGAAGGCATTGATGCTATATATAGGCCTGCCCGTTCCCCAGATCTGAATCCAATCGAGCACATCTGGGACATCATGTCTCCTTCAATTCACCAACACCAAGTTGCACCATAGACTGTCCAGGAGTTGACTGATGCTTTAATCCAAGTCTGGGAGGAAATCCACCAGCAGAACATCCGCTGCCTCATCAGGAGCAGGGCTGTGGAGTCGGAGTCGGAGCCTATTTTGCAGGAGTCGGAGTCGTCATAAAAGGGACCGACTCAGACTCCCAAAATATATAATAAGTTGGTCCAGTTAGTTTGATGCAGTGCAAAGAGCAAGAGGAATTGGGTCCGGCCAGTGCTACTGCTCCCATATCTTCAGCCTCATCAAATGAGGAGTGTAATTGATGACATGGAGCAGGCAAAGCGCTGCCCCAGGGGAAAAGATTCTGCTCCCATGGCAAACAGATTTCAGCAAAATTTTTCACCGAAGAGTTCAACCATTCATCAAAACTGACTGTGGCTGAGGCAATTCCTTTATACCCTGACATTGTTAGAGATGTTGCCCCTGTGGTCACCGCTTTGACACCAACCCAAGTTAGTGTAGAGAGGCCGTTCTCTAGCCTGTAATTAATGAGAACCGATGTGAGGTCATGTTTGCAGGATCTGATGGAGGCAATACTATTTCTCAGAACAAATTCAGAGACTCCATAAATGTTCCTGCAGTGTTTTGCATATTTACAATTTTTTGTGTTCTAAAGTCATATCCAATAAATATATTTTACACTGACAAGCAAAATGGTAACATTGTTTTGAACTTGTGACTTTCAGGGTCCATATCTCACAATCCACTATAGCTTTGTACATGAGGCTACTGTAATTTTATATACAGTCATCTTACATATCTTATACATAAATTTGATTTGCAAGTATTTAGCATCTGCTTAGTTCTGCAGATTCTTTCCTGTAACCGCATTGTTACTGTTTTTCTCCTAAAAATCAAAATGTTAATTTTTATTAATTTTTATTATGTTGTTAGTATTTGGGAATTCCACCTTTGGTTTTCAATACTGCCTGAAACCTTCTGGGCTCTGAAACAGAGTCAAGCATGTATTGGCTAAAATCTGATCCCAGGTCTCTTCTACACATTCCCAATGTTGGTGCAAACTGGACTTGGATACAAATACAGCTTTTTCTTCAGCTCTACCCACAAGTGTTCAGAAGATCAAAACATTGTTACCCTCTTGCTTGTCAGTGTCTGTTCTACCTAAATAGCTTGATTATTGTATCATAAGTTGATAAACAGCCTGATGTTACCATTTTACTACAGTAAAGTTATCACTTAAACATGCGCCATGTATGAGGGAGTCAGGAGTCGGAGGTTTGGGAAATTGAGGAGTCTGAGTCGGAGCATGACCAGGTGTTGTAGGGAGGTCATACAGGCACGTGGAGGCAACACTACCGAGCCACATTTTCTTGTCTTGAGGCATTTCCACTGAAGTTGGATCAGCCTGAAATTTGATTTTTCACTTTGATTTTGAGTAACATTCCAAATCCAGACCTTCATGGGATACTAATTTTGATTTTAATTTTTGTTTTATTGTTCTCAACACTTTCCACTATGTAATAAATAAAAAAAAATTGCAACGGGAATATTTTATTCAATGATATCTAGGATATTTTAGTGTACCCTTTATTTTTTTTAAGCAGTGCATTTAAGGGTCTGATATACATATATATGAGTGTCGTATACTTTTATACTTTGTACTTTTGTATGCTTCAAATTCAAATTTTCCCCTTGCTACTAAACTTGCTCAGCTATGAGGAACTATGCAATATAAGATGGCGCCGACATCCTGTGTACCGCACCCAGATGACGTCAAATATTTACTGGAAATCACATGTTTTACCAGAAATAAGAGGACTTACAGGAAACTACCCGAGATGACGTCTGTACAGTGGCAAACCTAAATTGGTCAGAAGTGGACAGCAGAAGATGTCTGATTTGTTGCAATAATAACCACGCCTTAACCATGCCCCTTCCTTTCCTGTGTATATATACTTGTGCACATATTAAACTCCAGGAAGTGCTGATTGGATCAGGGTGAGAGCATGAGCTGGGTTTGAAACGGAACTTTGTATCTGTGTCATTCTTAGCACAGTGCACACATGCTATATTTGAGATTCGGAGTAACTGGCTGACCCGGGTATTGTCGTTTTCACGACCACGACAACACTAACTGTATTGGAGCAATGAATTAACTTTACTGCTGATTATCCACCTATTTATCTATCCGGTGACTTGTTGACATCATGGTATTTTTATTCTGTTAATTTTAATTAAAATTGCAATAAAATATATTTATACATTAAATTTGAAGTTAGTTGATTTTGGGTTCGGCACATATGTTCTTTGTAGGGATATATAATCAATCATTGGTGCATTTGGGACCCTCATCTTTTTTATTGTGTATTTGTGGCCAGGGCTGTGGAGTTGGTAAGACAAAGCTCTGACTTCCACATACAGTACATGGCGCATGTTTAAGGGATAACTTCACTGTAGTAAAATGGTAACATCAGGCTTTTTATCACCTTATGATACAATAATCAAGCTATTTAGGTAGAACATAAAATATATTTATTGGATACAACTTTAGAAAACAGAAATCTTAATAATTTGTAAATACGCAAATCGCTGCAGTAAGTGGGAAAAAACTGCTTTCAACAAAAATGTCCTGAATAACATTTGTGGAGCCTATGAATTTGTTCTGAGAAATAGTATCACCTCTATCAGATCCTTCACTGATGACCTCACATCTGATCTTATTATTTCCAGGCTAGAGAACGGCCTCTCTGCACTAACTTCAGTTGGTGGCAAAACGGTGACCACATGGGTAACACCTCTAACAATGTCAGGGTATAAAGGAATTGCCTCAGGCACAGTCAGGTCTAATGAACGGTTGAACTCTTCTACTCCCTTGAAAGCAAGTGAACAATTGCTGAAATCTGGTCAATCTGTTTGCTATGGGAGAGGAATCTTTTGCCCTGCGGCAACGCTTTGGCTGTTCCATGTCATCCAAAGACCCAATTCCTCTTGCTCTTGGCACCGCATTGAACTGTACCAATTTATTATATATTTTGGGAGCCGGACCATTTCCACCAAAATGGAAACAGACTCCACAGCTCTGTTTGTGACAAGATTTTTGGGTGTTTAATTGTATAGACACATAGCTTTCTCACCTAGTGTTAAAACTGAGCTTGCCTAACTACAAAGCTGAAAATTAACTACAAGTTATATCCCTTGGCAATAAACCATAAACATCACATTTTGAGCCAGTAATTGGCGAGTGATTATGTGGGAAGCTGATGGAAATTTCTAATTCGTACCTCACGCTTTTAATAGAAGTCAAGTTACTGGAATACCCCTTTAACTGTTCTGGAAGTAGCGATGTCAACGAATGGCATGCCACTGCTGCAGCTACATATAGCGTCTGAAGAACAGGAAGGAAACAGACTGAAAGACACCGCTTGCATATATGCGCATTTACATATTTATTTTTTTGCTTCTTTCAGTGACTACATCCTATTTTTAATTTTAACTTGGACAACTCTTTATATGCAAGATTCCAACCCAGATTTTTCAGAGACCCTGTCGAAAATGAAAAAAAGCAATCCAATTGGTTTCTATGGGAAACTGCCTGGTTTTCATGCACTTGCATTGATAATAAAATGCCCCCCCAAACGTGTGAATTATGTTGTATGAATTCCGTTACAGTCGGCATTTTATTGAACGTGTGCATTCAATGTTCCTCCCCATTATTGGAGATACTTGATAAAATGACTATGGTATCAGACTTCAGCAGAAGGCAAGTAAGCAGATAATAGCATCAGTAAGGAATGCTGGGAGATTTAAACCCTTATCCTGTACTTCAGGTGCAGAACACGATAAGTAACACAATGTATTTAAAGTGACTAAACCTTTCAAGTAAATTAACTACGTAACACTGTTCAAAGGTGGATATTCACTTTTATAGAAGCCTTCATAGCAACAAGGTTATATTGGGCTGGATTTACTATGTATATGCCACAAATCTGGATATAGATGAGCCCCACTCAACAGTATAATCCATGTCCTAACTAACCAGCACAGCTTTAGAGCTGAATCTGTATAGAAAATGTCAATGAGTCATTTTTTTTCCAAGCCTACAAGTACTTACATATAAAAATCCTCAATGTAAAGGGAACCTGGTAAGTGGTTTATTCTACAAAGAGCAGGATATGATCGAGGAAGAGAAGTCGAGCTCTGCAATACATAGCTTCACATAATATAAAGCAGTATTTCTGAAGAAAAAGCAGATTAAATAGGAAAACGCAAAGTTCTGCAGTGTTTGACAGCTTTGTATACACACTGATGCTGTCAATCACTGGATGCGGGCAGGGTAAGCAGGTCTTGCACTGCCGATTAAAGGGTTTTCTCACCATGCTGTTTCACAGAGCCAGCTTCAGACTCGCACTTCCTGTTCAGGTTATGGGTGGCTCTCCAACAGTGATTGGCATACTAGCTCTGCTATTCCTAGCTGAGCCTGTTACAGGGACATTAGTGCTGAAGGTTTCTAAACAGTATGGCACAAGGCTACAGGGTTTTAAAGAGTTAGGGCGCGTTCCCACTGCACAGGACAAATACCGGCCGGTTTTGCGCCCGTCCCCACGGCCGCGGGGGGGGGGCGGCTTTTCTCCGCGATGAGCGGAGAAGAGCCCTCCCCCATCCCATTGAGAAGAACATCTTCTGTCGGGAAACCGGACGGAAGATTGTGCTTCCACAATGTTTTGCCGCTGGACCGCCGGCGACAAAACCGTCCGACGGCAAAACCTGTGCAGTGGGGACTGCTGCACAGGTTTAGCATAGAGCACAATTGTGCTCATTTTCGGCCGGTTTTTCAGGCGGTCTGAAAAACCGCAAACCGGCTGAAAAACTGGCCGAAAACCCATGCCGTGGGGACATGCCCTTAAAGAGAACCTGTCACAGGTTATGCCCCCCTTGCTGAGGACAGCATAAGCTAGTGGCAGACCTGCTGCTTCCAGCGCTGTGTCCCTTATTCTGTAAGATGCTGTAGTTTTAGAGCATTTAATGCTCAAATCTTATTCATGAGCAGGTGTTAGCTCCACCCACCGACAGTTATTCACATTTCTACCTATTCAAAGTAATAGGTTTATCAGTTGAGGTGGGCGGGGCTAGCCTCAGGTAGGCGGGGTTTGAAAAAAACACACTTTTCTGGCTGAAAACTGCAGATTTGTGCACTTAATACTCAAAAACTACAGCATGTTACAGAATAAGGGACACAGCGCTGGAAACAGCAGTTCTGACACTAGCTTGTACTGTCCTCAGCAAGGGGGGCATAATCTATGTGACAGGTTCTCTTTAAAGTTTGTCATTAAGTAGCAAACAAGCTCTGCTGGGTTGATAAGACACAGTAAGGAGTGGTGTCACCATCCCGGCCAGGGCTCTAGAGCAGAGAGAGGAGGTCTGTGACCTAAGGAAGCTTGTGTACAAAAGCAGGAGATCAGTTCTTCTCGAAGTCTGAAGGAAGGAAGAGAAGCAACGAATTTGGTAATTTTCTTTTACCTTTTGCCTAAATGTTTAAAGCTAATCAATGAAATGTAAATACTGCTTTAAACAATGCTTTTGACACAGAAATCCTGTTCCAAATCATACACCCATACAGTCCCTGACAGAAGTTGTGGAAACCAAAGCTTATAACCTGACTTAAAATTCAACCATTGGTTTTAGGAATGACACATATGCAAGCTGAAACCCTCCCAAATGAGGTTTTTTTTAATCGAAAATAAATTTTGCTGCACTGCTAAAATATTGATCATTTAAGGAACACAGAGAGAGGTCAGATTTTGGCAAGACAAAAGTTTTGTCGCCTTGTCATATAATGCACCCAATCCTAGTTTACAGCCTCACCTGTGCTCACTAATTGACCAGTTAAATAGTGGGTGTGTATAAAAAGAACTCCAGCACACCAGACCTTCACTTGAACTGCAACTTGACCTCTGACAACATGCCAAAAATCACCTTGCGACCAAAGCCTTGATTATCAAGAGCCTGAAGACCAGATCCACTGCAGAGGTGGTTGACACCTTTAATGTGTCTCAGTGTCAAGTACAAAGAATTAAAAAAAGATTTGAAGAGACTGGAGATGTTGTTGACAAGCGCAGGTCCAGCCGATCCCGCAAGACAACTGCTCAGAAGGAACGTTTGTTGGTTCGAAAATCAAAAGCCAGCCCCTCTTCCACTTCAGCACAGCTCCAACAGGCCTGGTCACCTCATGTCCCTGTGTAAACTAGAAAAGTTTGTAGGATTCTGTCTTGAAATGGCCTCCATGGTCGAATCGGTGCCCAGAAGCCAGCACTTAATAAAAGGCAATTAAAAAACCGTGTGGCATTTGCCAAGGCCCACAGCCTGCTAAACGGATGGACACTGGAAAAGTGGCAGAAGGTGGATTTCTCAGATGAATCTTCAGTTGAATTACACCACAGGCGCTGCACATACTGCAGGAGACCTACTGGAGTCCGTATGGATCCAAGATACACCCAGAAAACAGTTAAGTTTGGTGGTGGAAAGATCATGGTCTGGGGTTACATTCAGTATGGGGGTGTGCAAAACATTTGCAAGGTGGAAGGCAATATCAATAGCCTAAAATATCAAGAAGTATTAGCTACCTCTTACATTCCCTATCATAAAAGGGGTCAAATTTTGCAGCAGGATGGTGCTCCATCTCATACATCCATCTCTACATCAAAGTTCCTGAAGGCAAAGAAGATCAAGGTGCTCCAGGACTGGCCAGCCCAGTCACCAAACATGAACATCATTGAGCATGTTTGGGGTAGGATAAAAGAGGAAACTTGGAAGACAAAACCAAAGAATCTTGATGAACTCTGGGAGGCATGTAAGACTGCATTCTGTGCTATTCCTGATGTCTATTATCAATAAATTGTATGAATCATTGGTGAAACGTATGGATGCAGTCCTTCAAGCTCATGGAAGTCACACAAAATATTAAATATGGCTCTAATAGCACCACAACTTCATTCACCAATGTTATGAAACATATCTTTGTATTTGAAGTGAATTATTTGTTTGAGTTTCACATTACTTTCTGTAGGTGACAAAACTTTTGTCTTGCCAAAATCTGACCTTTCTGTGTTCCTTAAAGGGGATGTATCACTTCATCAGTTTGTGTGTTTACTTGTACTTTTAGTTCTCAGTTCTTCAAATCCAGGGGCATTTCTTCCCCTCCCAGCTGAATGTTTCTTAAATGAAGGGGGATGACATCATCCCCCCCTTCACTGATCGTGCTTGCTCCCAAGTCAGTGTGTGAAATCAGTGGGAGGGGATAGCAGACCCTGTCTACGTCACTGTATCATTCCTCTCCCTATACAGTCTTATTTTGTAAGAGCTGTTTACATACCACAGCCCTGCATTCAGTCTAGACAGTCTTCTATGAACTCAGAGCACCAATCTCTTCTCCTCTCACAGCTGGTGGTTTGTTACAGTTGTATCCAGTCTTCTATGAACTCATCCAGAGCAGCACAGATCTGTCTCCCTTCTATGTTTATACGCAGCAGTATTAGGCACCGAGCACATTCCTGCTGTTTTCTGATTGTAGAAGCAGCTGCAGGGTTACTGCTGCTGGCTGTGCAGAGTGAAATGTTGCCGACCCATTATTCTGAGTGAGAAGCAGGAATGCACGCACCAGTGAATACGACCAGAGGCCAGACAGAATATAAATTAATAGAGCCGTTAGCCAATGAAATGCAAGGAGGTGGAATCCGCCCGGCACTGGGAAACAGTGTTTGCAGAAAACGAAGATAAGGCAGACTGTGAAAACAAGACAGCCTTGCAAATGACATCAATTGTTGCTTGTTCTCACTGTTCCCTTATTCTGAAGACCATTTAATGAAATGATACAACCCCTTTACATGGTCAATATTTCAGCAGTGAAGCAAATTTTTTTTCGTTAACAAAAACCTCATTTGGGAGGGTTTCCGCTTTCATGCGAGTCATTTCTAAAACCAATGGATGAATTTTAAGTCAGGTTATAAGCTTTGGTTTCCACAACGTGGATAAGCGACAGAACTTCTGTCAGGGACTGTATATCATAGAGTTCAGCTTCTCTCTCTATTACATCTTGCACCTGACAGGTCCCCTTTAAAGCAAATATAATGGGACATGTTTAGAGGCTAAATGTATGCAGATCCTAGTGCAGAATACACACAGGTTCAATGCCAAATCCAGTATGTTACTAAGAGCCAGAGGGTTCCCATGATGTGGCCATCAGGGATAAGCAGTTGGGAACTTTTACCATTCTCTTCCAGATTCTAAAGTGTTTTCTTAGAACCTAAGGTGTTCCTCCAGGCATACTCCCCCATTCAATATGACCTCAGGCACAGATTTTACAACATGTTGAAGGAAGGTTGCCATGCTTACACTCAATGAATATCATGTACAGGTAGGTTGTAAGAGGACACTTTAAATACAGATGCCCTCACTATAGCGTTACTAATCCTTCATTCAACTGATCAGCACAGGTTGGACGTCCATTCTTCAGATCCTCCTTGCCTATCTGAGAATAGGCTATTAACATACCAGTCCAGGAAACCAGCTTTATAACCAGCGTGAACCATGACAAGTGTTGATTACTGTGATATCCAGTGTAATTATACCCACGTAATAGAAAGTTTAAAATAGTTGTGTACGTTTTTTGAAACCTTATCTTCAAGTAATCTTTGAGGCAACAGCTTTTCTCATGTTTCTAATGTATTAGCCTTATTATTATTATTAGCCTTTGTGTAGAGAAGAGGTCAAGACCATCCATAACTCTGGAGGACCCAATATGACTGTGCACTACTTCATTCCACCTGCAGAAAAACTGTACCACAAGGTGCTATTCTCTTTTAACCCAATCAGTACAAAACATACCAGGGCTGTGGAGTCGGAGGCTATTTTGCAGGAGTCGGAGTCGTCAAAAAATGGACCGACTCCGACTCCCAAAATATATAATAAGTTGGTCCAGTTAGTTCGATGCAAAGAGCAAGAGGAATTGGGTCCGGCCAGTGCTGCTGCTCCCATATCTTCAGCCTCCTCACATGAGGAGTGTAAGTGATGACATGGAGCAGACAAAGCGCTGCCCCAAGGGAAAAGATTCTGCTCCCATGGCAAACACATTTCAGCTAAATTTTTCACCTGTTTTCAAAGAAGTAGAGGAGTTTAACCATTCATCAAAACTGACTGTTGCTGAGGCAATTCCTTTATACCCTGACATTGTTAGAGATGCTGCCCCTGTGGTTATCGTTTTGCCACCAACCCAAGTTAGTGTAGAGAGGCCGTTCTCTAGCCTGGAAATAATGAGATCAGATGTGAGGGCATGTATGCAGGATCTGATGGAGGCAATACTATTTCTCAGAACAAATTCTGAGACTCCACAAATGTTCCTGCAGTATTTTGCATAATTACAATTTTTTTGTGTCCTAAAGTCATATCCAATAAATATATTTTACACTGACAAGCAAAATGGTAACAATGTTTTGAACTTGTGACTTTCAGGCTCCATATCTCACCATCCACTACAGCTTTGTACATGAGGCTACTGTAATTTTATATACAGTCATCTTCCATATCTTATGCAAAAACTTGACTTGCAAATATTTAGCATTTGCTTAGTTATAGTTTTGCTCCTAAAAATCAAAATGTTAATTTTTATTATTTTTTTAGTATTTGGGAAATCCACCTTTGGTTTTCAGTACTGCCTGAATCCTTCTGGGCTCTTAATCAGATTCAAGCACATCTTGACCAAAATATGATCCCAGGTCTCTTCTCCGCATTCCCAATGTTGGTGCAGACTGGACTTGGATACAAATACAGCTTTTTCTTCAATTCTACCCACAAGTGTTCAAAAGATCAAAACATTGTTACCCTTTTGCTTATCAGTGTCTGTTCTAACTAAATAGCTTGATTATTGTATCATAAGTTGATAAACAGCCTGATGTTACCATTTTACTACAGTAAAGCTATTACTTAAACATGCACCGTCAATGAGGGAGTCAGGAGTCGGAAGTTTGGGAAATTGAGGAGTCGGGGCTTCGGCTTGCCGACTCCACAGCCCTGAAACATACATTCAGCAAAGAACTAAGTCTAAGAACTAAGGGCGCATCCCCACGCCAAATATTTGTCCTATTTTGCGCCCGTCCCCACGGCCGCGCGGGAGGGGGGGGGCGGCTTTTCTCGATGAGCGGAGAACAGCCCTCCCCCCTCCCATTGAGAAGCACAAATTTCGTCCGGTTTTCGGACGGATGGTGCTTCCCCAATGTTTTGCCGCCGGGGGGAAAACCCGTGCAGTGGGGACCTGCTGCACGGGTTTTCCATAGAGCACAATTGTGCTCATTTTCGGCCGGTTTTTCAGGCGGTCTGAAAAACAGCAAACCGGCAGAAAAACCGTCCGAAAACCCGTGCCGTGGGGACATGCCCTAAGAACCAAGTCTAAGAACCCTACTTATAAAAAATGATTGTCCAAAGCAGACAACCCTTTAAAAGAGCACAGTTAGCCTTCCCTGACAGTTGCCACCAACTTATAAACAAGGACAGGGTTATAACTGTCAGCTATACACTGTGACTCTACTGTTTCAACAAATTAACACTTTGTTAATGGACAAATGTAAGGTTGTTATGATCAGCATGTTCCAAGGCAAATATACAATGCAGCATAAAAATAAACTGCAATGCAACAAATTCATATTCATACTGAACTATATAGACACCAGTATGTATTTCTTTAGCAGAAGAAGACACAGATCTGCTGTATGGGGTAGGATTACAAATTTCTGTCTAAATCAAATATAAATGAATAAATATATATATATATATATATATATATAATATATATATATTATATATATATATATATTATATATATATATATAAAGATACACACACACACACACACACTTCCGTTCAAAAGTTTGGGGTCACTTAGAAATTTCCTTATTTTTGAAAGAAAAGCAGCGAGTTTTTTTTTTTTCAATGAAGCCAACATTAAATGAATCAGTAATACACTCTATACATTGTTAATGTGGTAAATGACTATTCTAGCTGCAAACGTCTGGTTGGTAATACAATATCTACATAGGTGTATAGAGGCCCATTTCCAATAACCATCACGCCAGTGTTCTAATGGTACATTGTGTTTGCTAACTGTGTAAGAAAGCTATTGGATATTTTGAACACCCTTGAAAACCCTTGTGCGAGTATGTTAGCACAGCTGAAAACAGTTTTGCTGATTAGAGAAGCTATAAAACTGATCTTCCTTCCCAGTCACCACCAACGCTGTGGAGTCTGAGTCATTATAGAATGGACTGACAATATAATAAATTGATACAGTTCAGTGCAGCGTGTGCTGAATACTTTCCATAAGAATTTGGGAAAATGATGAAATGTTCTCTTCCTGATCTGGGCTTTTAGTTGAGGGGATTGTTTGCTGCACTTTATGGACCTGCTCAGTAGTGAAGCTCCTCCGCTGCAGATCAGAGGAGAAAGGCACTGGGAAGGAATGGCTGCACTCATCTCAGAGCCAGGTCCATTCTGGTGGAGTCAGAGAGAAATTGAGTTGTCGGGGTTTGGCTTACTGACTCCACAGTCCTGCTGCTAGTGTTACTATATACATACACACATCAAATATATATTGTAAACCAAGCACTTCTCACCCATACACCCTAATAGATTGTAAGCTCTTGGGAGCAAGGCCCTCACACCTCGTGTCTCATTTGTCAGTAGCTTTTTTATAATGTAATGTCTGGTTTGTCTGTGCTTATTCCCTCTATATTGTAAAGTGCTGCGGAATATGTTGGCACTAAACAAATAAAGATTATTATTATACACAATATTACCGCTATTACCCTGATTGTAGGTCGGTGCATGTGTTTTGCCTGTCAGTGGGTGTATGTATAAATATATATACACATTATATAAACAAATATTCTAGTTACAGGAATACAGTTCTATATATAGGCACCGTCAGTGGCATCTGTGTTGTGTATATATACACATTGTCCTGTAGGCGATGTCGGGAACACCGGGCCTGCTGTGTGGCACTCTGTGTTCTGCCAGGGTAGAGCTGGTGGGGGCTGTTATGGCCAATTATTAGAAAAGTCAGATAAGTTCGTCCTAACAGTTCATAGAACTGGGTGACAAAGTTCTGGCACCATAATGGCTCATCTCCTGGAGGAATCGGGTTCAGCCACTAATCCTGAGGTCAATGGTCGTTGGTCAGTATAATACATTGTGCGCCCGGGCTCACTACTCACCAGCACGGTACTGGAAGCCCACTGGTGCAGGAGAGTGGTCCGCAAGCTCCAACCGAACGACAACCAGTGAAACACTCATATGTTTGGGCGAGCGGGTGACACAACTAACGGGAGGGTTGTACGTGAGACGCGTCACTTCCACAACAGACGTGACCGTGACAAGAGACCGCAGCACCGGCCGCACTAGATTACAGCCGTGAAACTCCCCGACGTTGTCAATAAAGCTGCACTTCCGGGACTCTTACCACGTGACCCCGCCTCTAGTATCTCATTGGTTCAGTGCAACTACTGGGTTGTTTCCCAGGCGGCCATGTTTGATGTGGTCCAGCTACCAGACTATGCTGCCTATGTGTCACGTGATGAGCAGGCTGCGTCTGTCTAGTGTCTTCAGAACGTGCTTGTTTTCTGTCTTCTCAGTGATGTACTGTCTGCTCACTCTGTGTGACAAAGCAGTGACTAAATTCGCTCTGCTATCATATGAGGTCTACTATAGAGTTCTAGGATGCGTGGAGACCACGGGCTACAGAAATATGGCTGCCTGGGTTAACTGTGTAGTGTTCAGAGCCAATCACAGCGGCCGCTGGGCTCACGTGGTCTGTGTAGGTTGGGTGACCGAGATGGGGTAAGTTGGAGTTTGACACGAACCTCGTAATTGATCGGCAAAGAGAAGAAACCAATTCCTTTAATATTGTATTATGTATTTAATGTTGCAAAGCAATGTATAGTCCCCAGTTACTGCCATAATATTGGCTGAACTGGCTTTAGTGCATTAGATTGTAAATCCCTCTGGTAACTAGAACTGTCATTGGTGACCATCTCTATACAGTGCTACGGTATATGTTAGTGCTATATGAGCAGCAAGACGTGTACGGCTAAGGTTAGGCACACGTAATGTATCGGATTTTTGATTTTCTTCACATTGTGTGGATACAAGCCAAGCTCGCTTCGACAGGTTGTTTCCTGACGGGTGCTAAGTACATCACAAGGCTTTAGTACTGAAGAATGCCATGTAATCAGTGATACTGATTGAGTCCCTGGCACACCCTCTGTGCATATCATATGAAGCTACTGACACCACTACAAAGTGGTTGGAAATGGGGAAATGGGTGATGCCCATATGTTATTAAGGGTGCAGTCCATTAGTTTTTAAAATTAGTTTTTAAAAACAGAAAAAACAACACTAACTCGCTTCTGAATTCCTTTGCAGCGCTGCCGCCACGCCTGATTCTCCCCTCGGATGACATCACGTTCATCAGTCACATGACCTTGCAGCCAATCACTGGCCTCAGTGGTCATGTGACATTTATACACGAACAGACCTCTAGACTGGTGATTGGTTACAGACTCAAGTAGCCAACAAAGGTGACATCATTGGTGGGGGGCATCGGGAACAGCGGCGGCGGACTTTAGAGGTGAGTTAAATTTGTATTTTCTGCTATTAAAGAGAACCTGTCGCATAGATTATGCCCCCCTTGCTGAGGGCGGAGCTAGTGTCAGACATGCTGTTTCCAGCGCTGTGTCCCTTATTCTGTAAGATGTTGTAGTTTTGGTGTATTTAATCCTCAAATCTGCAGTTTTCAGCCAGAAAAGAGTCTTATAAAGAGTCAGGTTTTTTTCAAACCTCGCCCATCTGAGGCTAGCCCCGCCCACCTCAACTGATAAACATATTACTTTGAATAGGTAGAAACATGTGAATAACTCAGGTGGGCGGGGCTAGCCTATGGTGGGTGGGACTAACACCTGCTCATGAATAAGAATTGAGCATTAAATGCTCTAAAACTACAGCACCTTACAGAATAAGGGACACAGTGCTGGAAACAGCAGGTCTGACACTAGCTTGTGGTGTCCTCAACAAGAGGGGCATAATCTATGTGACAAGTTCTCTTTAAGGCCTCTTGACTGGCAGAGCAGTTTTTGAACTAATGGAGAATCCATCTAAGGTGGGTTCACCTGTTGTATAGTGTATTTCAGCTGCATCAAAAACTCAAGCAATTTTAAGCATGTAGAAGAGAGACTAATCCAGCACAGGAATCCAAAGTACAAGCTCCGGTAAAATTCAAAAGCTTCAATCCAATATATCCATAAAAACGTGTCACAACTTGACAGCCGTGTGTGGTAGCGAAAAAAATAGGGCAGGGACAGACGCTTACGCGCTCCAATCCCACCTTGGTGCTCTTCATAGCAATAAAAAGATTATTTTTTATAAACACACATCTTTTTATCACTATGACTAAGAGCACCAAGGTGGGCTCGAAACGCGTAAGCGTCTGTCTGTGCCCTATTTTTTTCGCTATCACACAGGGCTGTCAAAGTTGTTTGTCATATGGTTTTATGGATATAATTGTATTAAAGCTTTTGAATTTTACCAGAGATTGTACTTGGGAATCCTGTGCTGGTCTGCTCTCTTTTCTCCATGCTGAAAGTTCTCAGTTGTACTTGGAACGGAATCCGTACACTCGAATACCACACCTGTATCATTGTGCTTGGTGAGCTGGATTTGGGCTTCTTTTCTTGTGTTCCAAATTTGAGTAAATTCCAAAACCACCTGCTTAAAAAATGTGTTTTTTTCTGCTTTTGTTTTTATGCCGTCAAGAAATGCATGCAGTAATGCAATGTGTGTACCCGGCCTTGAAGCGATTATCCGTTTCTTAGGAAACAATTAATAGATCCAAAAAAAACCCTGCACTGACTTTTCTCCGCTCTTCAATTCCAGTTTTGCATCTCTTTCTTGTTCCGTTTACTGATTTCTTCTTCCGGCATGTCACTGCTGTTGCCTCAGCGGTCACATCCCTCTGCTTACATTATCGTTCAGAGCTGTTCACTTCCGAGCGGTGATGTAAATGAGGGGCATGTGACCGCTGAGGCATACACGTCCAGAAGAATAAATCAATTAACTGAACACCGGAAAAACACGGGGGTGGAATGGAGGACCGGAGGAAGGTGAATATGGGCTTTTATATTATGAGGCACCTGTAGCTTACTATTCATTTTTTTCTATAGGAAGTGGACAACCCAATTGATGTTAAAGGGGTTGTCTCACTACAGCATTTGGCAGCGTTTTATGCTGGTTGCCAAGCAGAGCTTATACGCACGTGATGATTCATTCTGTGTGAGCCTGGGGGAAGGGAGAGGTTCTCAGCTGTCCCAGACTAAGGGCATGTCCCCACGGCACAGAGCAAATACCGGGCGGAAGAATGAACATGTTCAATGTTTTTCGTACCGCCGGCGGTCTAAAAAAACGTCCGGCAGAAAATTCGTTCAGTGGGGACTGCTGCATGGATTTTCCATTAAAGTCCGTGTTAAAGTTTGACAGCCGGTTTACAGACGGGTTTCAAAACCGAAAATCGGCTGTAAAACCGGCTGAAAAACCTAGCTGTGGGGACATGCCCTAAGGCTATGTGCAGACAGCAAATAACAAAATGCAGTCCAAAATACAATAGCATTTCAGTATTTGCTGTGCAAACATAGCCTAAGAAATCATTGGAAGTTAAAAGCTAACTGTTACACTCGATAATGAATATCTAAATTTCTGGCCCTCTCTACATACTTTGTAACTAGAATGGGCATTTGATATTCAGGACTCTGGGAAAGATGGGTGATTTTTTTTCTGTCTATCTCTCACATAATTATATATCCTGCAGATTATTACACCACTAAACTCTACAGATCTGCAGAACAAAACTGTACGCTTTATCTGGTTGTGTTTACGTTGGACTGTAAATCTGTCTCACAAAAGTGTTCTATGTGGGACTGCACAGTACAGCTGTGTTCTCTCTGTGTGTTTTACATGGGACTGCGCATCTGTCTCAAAAGTGTTGTTAGTGGGACTGCTCATCTGTCTCAAAAAAAGTGTTTTATGTGGGACTTAACAGTACAGCTGTGTTCTCTCTGTGTGTTTTACGTGGGACTGCGCATCTGTCTCACATAAGTGTTTTAAATTCTGTCTCTATGTCCTGCACTATGCAGCTTCAGCATACTGTGCACACTCCCATCTATGACCTGGGCGGGACTACCCATCATGTCACTGAGCCGACAGCCACTAACACATTAGCTGGGTGGAACCAAACCTGGGCTTCAGCACATTTGCTAAGCACACACAAAGCTGGTCCGTTCTCATAAACCATAGTACTTTGCTAATGGTATCCTAAGATGGACATGCTTACATTTCTATTCCCCTCATTTTAAACTATGATCTCTGTAGTGAGACAACCCCTTTAATAAAGTGAGTCTGCAATGTGAAGTGGAGAGAGGGGGTTAAATCTATTTTTTTTAATTTTCTTGTTATCTTTCAATTTCATTTGTTGTTGGGCTGGCACCGCAACATTTGCTATGAATTTTTGGTATGAATCTACAAGCTAGTTCTTCAGCAGATTTATTTTTTTTTGCTTTGTGTGAAGTTATACACATAGCCATATTTTAGATCCATATTGTGCAGATGCCTAATAGTCTACTGTGGGTCCATACTGTGCATCTGGTTATCTCCAATATGGCACGCAATTTACTAATGTATATGTAATATGTTTGAATTGGGTCTCAAAAAGCTCATCTCGGGGGCTGCTGAGTGCATGGATGATTTGTTTGCTTACCTACACAAATATACTTCTTCCACAGCTATACCTAATGCTTCTCTGTAAGAACAGGATATGTTTATTGTACGTGTATCTTGTCCTTACATTAAAGGGATTATCTCACTACAAAGATTAGCTTTAAAGGGAACCTGTCACATAGATTATACCCCCCTTGCTGAGGGCAGCACAAAATAGGGACAGACATGCTGTTTCCAGCGCTGTGTCCTTTATTCTGTAAGATGCAGCAGTTTTAGAGCATTTACCCCTCAAATCCTATTCATGAGCAGATGTTAGCCCCGCCCACCAAAAGGTAGCCCTGCCCACTGACAGTTATTCACATGTTTCTACCTATTCAAAGTAATAGGTTTATCAGTTGAGGTGGCGGGGCTAGCCTCAGGTGAGAGTGGTTTTAAAAAAAAAAAACTGACTCTTTGAATGACACTTCTGGCTGAAAACTGCAGATTTGAGCATTAAATACACGAAAACTACAGCATCTTACAGAATAAGGGACACAGCGCTGGAAACAGCATGTCTGACACTACCTTGTTCTGTCCTCAGCCAGGGGGGCATAAACCATGTGACAAATTCTCTTTAAGCATGTAATTAAAGGAGTTGTCTCACTACACTGATTCATCTCACCTCAGTCCTGTTTGCTTGGTTTCATTTTGAATTCAGGGGCGTGTTTACTGGCTTCAGTAGAAGCCAGGTCTGTAGCTATAGCAATCAGTGTTGGAAACCTATCATGAGAGATTTAACAGGTCTGTAGCTAAAGCGACCTTGAGGAGCTGATGCAGCCCATACAAGAGGGGATATCTCAGAATAGGTAGGACACTGTTAATGGACACATATTGCAAATTGACTTGTTTTGCAAGATCTTTAACATAAAAAGTAATCCTTGTAGTGAGACAACCCCTTTAAGTAATTAAGTTTTTCCAAATATATTGCTTTATATAGATGTTACCAGCTCTGAGTGCACACAGGTTTCTCTAGGTTACCATCTGCTCTTCCTTTCTCTATCTGTACTGTCTTATCTGAAAGCAGGGATTACATCACGACAGGGTAGACTTCCGATAGCTTGAGAACAGTGTGTTATTTCAAACAAGTAATTAGTCTCTTTTACTTGTTTACTTTGATCTCTGCAGCTCTCTGCACTTATAGATAACATTCCTGCTCTCATGTTAGTGTTAGTTAGAAAAGCTATGAATGTCAAGCTGATATTCTAATCACTGCTGAAGAACCACCCACAGACTGATCAGGAAGAGACCAGATGCATGAATCTGCTTTTGGCTCGGTGAAACAGCGTGGTGAGATAACCCCTTTAAAGCTGTAGGAAACTGCCTCCCAGTCTGTGTTGTTCCCATAACATAGCTTTCCAACAACTCCCCACACCTTAGCTTCATACGAGTGTGCGGTTGGGAGGGTGTAGGATATAAGGGTCCACTGTTCTACAATGATATAATAAATTGTCGTTTCTTATTCCTTAGGCAACCATGCTTATTACTAGAGTTTTACAACCATCATATTTAAACCCATCTAAAGTTTCTTCAGTTTCGAAATTCTGCCTATTTCAGTGGCACTCTACAAGATGGGGCCATGCTGCAACATGTGGATACAAGGCCGTCATATTTGATATGGGAGGTGTTCTTCTTCCATCACCTTACAAACTGGCTGAAGGTAGGAAAACATGATTTGAAGAAAAAAATAGCAATTATTGTGTCTGTATGACGTGTGTAAGGATTGGTGTAGTTGATGTACTTTGATTAAAGAGGTATTTTTGGCATGATTTCATGTCATGTGAAAATCATACTATGGGATCTAAGCCTTAAAGGGGATTTGCCGAGAGATAGATTCTTACCCCTCTCTTGTTAGCATAGGCAGAATGTCAACAAATCACGCTGAGTCATGAAGCTGCAGGGGAGAGAGGGAGGGGGAGTGAGGAATCCAAGGGAGCATCTCAAAACTTAAGTGAAATAATAAACAGTACAACAGTGGATTCACAATACAGCAGACACAGGCTCATACACTGCACTGTCAGGAGCCTTATCTGCTAAGATGCTAATGTAATGTAAACAAATCACAGAGCTGAAAGAGAGAGACACGCACACAGCGGAGAGCACAGAGCTGCATGAGGGATCTTGTGACGTACACTGAAATAAAAAAACTATAACTTGTGGATTCTATATACAAAAGAGAACACCTATTCTACACAGCAGCTTGAAAGCTTCTTTATGTTCTCTGTCATCAGATAAAGCAGGTATCTAATCACTCTACAACTAGTTTATTCTGTATACAAAAGAAAACATATTGCTACCCGGTGCCTTAAAAACTTCTGCAGCTCAGTCTCATCAGATAAGAAGCTCTCTCTGCTCAAGCCCATCCAGCTCTTGTCAGGTCGTATCTAATAGACTTTTTGAAGTAACCAAGGGCATGTAAGGAAGGCTGTAGCTCTCTCAGACTGCAATTTTTGTAATCACATATATTTAGAAAAGTGATTAAAAACCCATTTTGGAGGATCCCACATCAACATTACATCGTGGCAAAACCCCTTTAAAGAGGGTTCCTCATCAGGCTGTTTCACAGAGCCTACTCTTCACAGCCAGGTTTAAGTTTACACCTCCTATTCAGGTTATGGGTAGTTCTACAGCAGTAACTGACATTTCTGCTTTGCTTTTCCTAGCTGAGCCTGTTAGAGGGACATTGGTAATAGAGGGGTTTTAATGGCAAGGCACAAGACTACAGAGCACTAAAGGATAAAAGTTTGTTAGTAAAATAGATAAGCTCCTGTGCTGCTGATAAGACAAAGCAGGGAGCGATATTATTATTATTTATTTTAGAGCGCCATTGATTCCAGGGCGATGTATATTAAAGAGGGTTACAAACATAACATAAGTCGAACAAGTTCAATGCTGACAGTATGTGACAATCAACTGGCACAGAGGGAAAGAGAACCCTGCCCGCGAAGGCTTACAATCCGTTAACTATGTCAGCCAGGGCTGTTAGAGCTGATAGAGATGGTTGGTAACTAATGAAGCTTGTGTAAATAAGCAGGTCATAAGAACTGCTCTGAAAGGAAGCAAAATCAGAACAGCAATATATTTAGTAATAGCCTTTATTTGCCTTTACCTACATGCTTAAAGCTAATCAATGTGATAGGAATACACATTTAGATGAACAGTGACATCTGATCCACTAACACTCTGGGATGGTTTATGGTGGATAGAAAGTAATAACTACTTTCCTGGAGCTCAGATATGCTGTTAATGGTTTTTGCTTATTGTTTTAACATAAAATGATAGAAAGGAAATATTTATTTGATCCCTTGCTGATTGTGTAAGTTTGCCCACTGACAAAGACATGAACAGTCTATCATTTTAAGGGTAGGTTAATTTTATCAGTGAGAGATAGAATATCAAAAATAAATTCCAGAAAATCACATGTATAAATTATATAAATTTATTTGCATTTTCCTGAGAGAAATAAGTATTTGATCCCCTACCAACCTTTAAGAGTTCTGGGTCCTACAGACCAGTTAGATGCTCCTAGTTAACTCATTACCTGCATTAAAGACAGCTGTCTTAAAGGGGTTTTGCCACGAAGTTACTTACCTTACCTGTTATCTTGTTCAGACTGAAGATAAACAAATCATGCTGAGTCATGAACGCTGCACGGGAGGGGGGGGGGTGGCCAAGAGGGAGGAGGTGAGCAGAGACTGACGAATACGAGAGCGTCTCAAAAGTTAACTCAAATAATAACATTACAACAGTGGATTCTTTATACAGCAGAGAGACTCATACACTGCACTTTCTCCACAGTCCCTTCACAGCTCATTCATGTTCCCTGTCATCAGATAAGAAGTGCACACACGCAAGCCCAGCCAGGTCACCTCCTAAGCTCCAGCTGGTCGTGTCTAGTGCAAACTTTTAAGTAACTAAGGGCTTGTAAAGAAAGCTGTAGCTCTCAGAGGCTTCACTTTTTGTAATCACATATATTTAGAAAAGTGATTAAATACCCATTTTGGAGGATCCCACGTCAACATTACATCGTGGCAATTTGGCAAAACCCCTTTAAATAGTCACCTTTATAAAAGACTCCTTTCCACAGATTCAATCAGTCAGACTCTAACCTCTACAACATGGGCCAAAGAGCTTTCTAAGGATGTCAGGGACAAGATCATAGACCTGCACAAAGCTTTAATGGGCTACAAAAGCATAAGTAGGACGCTGGGTGAGAAGGAGACAACTGTTGCTGCAATAGTAAGAAAATTGAAGAAATACAAAATGACTGTCAATCGACATTGATCTGGGGCACCATGCAAAATCTCACCTCGTGGGGTATCCTTGATCATGAGGAAGGTGAGAGATTAGCCTAAAACTACATGGCGGGAACTTGTTAATGATCTCAAGACAGCTGGGACCACAGTCAATAAGAAAACCATTGGTAATACATTACACTGCAAGTTCCCCCTGCTCAGACAGGCACATGTGCAGGCCCGTCTGAAGTTTACCAATGAAAACCTGGATGATTCTGTGAGTGATTGGGAGAAGGTGCTTCGGTCAGATGAGACAAAAATTGAGCTCTTTGGCATTAACTCAACTTGCCGAGTTAGGAGGAAGAGAAATTCTGCCTATGACCCAAAGAGCACCATCCCCACTATCAAGCATGGAGATGGAAACATTATGTTTTGGGGGTGTTTCTCTGCTAACTGCACAGGACTTCTTCACCGCATCAATGGGAGAATGGATGGAGCCAAGTACCATAAAATCCTGAGTGACAACCTCCTTCCCTCCTCCAGGACATTAAAAATGAGTCGTGGCTGGGTCTTCCAGCAAGACAATGACCGAAAAACATACAGCCAAGGCAACAAAGAAGTGGCTCAAAAAGAAGCACATTAAGGTCAAATCTTAATCCCATAGAGAACTTATGGAGGGAGTTGAAGCTCTGAGTTGCCTCAAAATCTTAAAGGGGTTGTCTCACTACATTGATTCATCTTACCTCAGTCCTGTTGTCTTGGTTTCATTTTGAATTCAGGGGCGTGGTTACTGGCTTCTACTAGGCTGCAGTAGAAGCCAGGTCTGTAGCTATAGCAACCAGTGTTGACAGCCTATCAGGATAGATCAAACAGGTCTGTAGCGATAATGACATGAGGAGTTGATGCAGCCCATACAAGAGGGGATATCTCAGAACAGGCAGGACACTGTTAATGGACATATATTACAAAGTGACTTGTTTTTGCAAGATCTTTAACATATAAAGCAATCCTTGTAGCGAGACAACCCCTTTAATGATTTAGAGATGATCTGCAAAGAGGAGTAGACCAAAATTCCTCCTGACATGTCCGCAAAACTCATCATCAACTACAAAAAACATCTGACTGCTGTGCTTGCCAACAAGGATTTTGCCACCAAGTATTAAGTCTTGTTTGTCAGAGGGATCAAATACTTATTTCTCACTGCAAAATGCAAATAAATTTATATAATTTATACAATGTGCTTTTTGGGATTTTCTTTTGGATATTCTATCTCTCAATGTTAAAATTAACCTACCCTTAAAATTATAGACCGTTCATGTCTCTGTCAGTGGGCAAAGTTACAAAATCATCAAGGGATCAAATACTTATTTCCTTCACTGTATGAAATGCAATATAGTTTTAATAGCTGAAACACCTATTGCTTTTAATTGCTATTCAGATTGGGAGATCCGAAACAAAGTACCGAATGGCACTATAAGGAACTTTCGAACGGGTGGAGATTAGGACCCGGGGATGAAGAAACATGAGAGGAGAGTTGTCTGCACAAGGCTTCGTGCAAGAATTTGGAAACCAGTGCTCAAATATTTTAAAGCCCTTTAATTTTTTAGCTTTTTTCTTCCTATAAAAGGTAAGAATAGTGGGTACATTTATTAAAGTGGCTTTTGGCAGAAGTTTTTTCAAAAAACCCCGCCCCAAACCCTTTTGGGTGCAGACACATTTATTATTTCTTCTAGACTCATTTTTTTTGACTCATCCGACTTGTGGACATGGCTTAGTGTGAGAGGGGGCAGGGACAATATCAAAAATTTTTGGAGAAAATATTCTGGCATAGATTTTTTTTTTTTTTTTTTTTTAATTTTAAAGAACTTTTTTAATTGGCCCTAAAAAAGTCGGGACAACCCCTAAAGTTTGTAAAAATTTTAATCATCCCCCACATGCCAAAAAAATTTGGGTGTTTTTATTTAAAATTTTGCCTGGCCTTAAGTTTATACTTTTCTAACTTTTGGGCAGAAATGAAATTTTCTGCATTTTTTTTTCCTTAAATTTTTTTTTTACGTAAAAAAAAAACCCGAAAACAGAAAAGGGGGGGATTGTAACTGAAGCCCGCAACCCCAAGCAAATGATGTGAGGGGATATTTCCCCTAATGTGAAAAATTTTAAAAAAAAAAATTTTTAATAAACCCTATAGTTAAAAAATTGAAAAAATTGCAAAACACATTATCCATTTAAAAAGGGGCAATAATTCTATGTTTGCATCCAAAATTTAACCCCTTACCCCCGGAGCCAGTTTTGGCCTCCTGAAAAAGAGCCTTTTTTTTAAAAATCTGTCATGTGTCATTTTTATGTGAGAATAATTTTTTGACCCCTTTAACAAACCATTTTATTCAGAGATTGTTTTCTCGTGACACTTTTTGTGCTAAAAGATAGTAAAAATTTTTGGGTCCAAAAATGATTGTTATTTGTAAAAAATATCAAATTATGGTGAAAAATGTGAAAAATTTCCCAAATTTTTCAAACTTAAAAATTTCTGAAATGTAAGACAAAATAGTTATTCCACCCCAAAATATTTAAAAACCCTAGCATTTTACCATATTTCGCTGTATTTTTGGCATTTTTTTTTTTTAAATTCCCTTTTTTTTTTTTTTAAAAAACGCCCATTAGGGGCTTAAAAATTTTTTTTTTTTTAAGTATTTAATTTTTTTTTTTTTCCCCAAAATTTTCAAGAAAATTTGCAAAAATACATATTTTTAGGGACCAGTCCATTTTCAAAACGTAAACTTTAAATTTTGGCCCCCCTGAAAAATGTTTTTAAAAAATTTCCCCCCCCCCCAAAAAAAGGGGTTTTTTTAGGGGGAAAAACTACACCCCTTAAAGTATTCAAAACAGCATTTTTAAAAGTTTTTTTTAAACCCCTTTAAAGGTGTTTCACAAAAATTTAAAAGAAAAGGGAAAAAGGGGAAAAATTTTAAAAAATTTCCACTTTTTTTGCAGATTTTTTCAATTTTTAATGCATTTTTGGGACAAGAATAGGGAAAATTTTTGTGACCCAGGGAAATGAAAATTTAAATTTATTGTTTCCCCAGATTCCCTTTTCGAGTTTAACCCCCATATGGGGGCCCTGTGCATTTTTTTTTTTTTTTTTGACTCAAAAAACAACCCCCAGAATGGGAGGAGCACCTACTGGACTCTGGGGCCTCATTTTCATTAAAAATTTTAAATTTAGGGCCAAATTTCGGGTTTTTGCGGACACCCTAAGGTTCCAAAAACGTAAAAAAACCCCTAAAAAAAACCCCATATTGGGAAAACAAAACCCCTTTAAAGGGAATATTTTCCAAAGGTGTAGTGAGTAAAACTACCCCCCACAGGCTTTTCACAAATTTTTTTAGCGTTCGGCCTCTGAAAATAAAAAAAATATTTTTTTTTTTTTCCCAATAATTTCACCCAATTTTGGGCTGAAAATTTTTTAATTTTTACAAGGAATTTTGGGAAAAAAAAAGCCCCAAAATTGGGGTTTACGCAATTTTTTTCCCAAAGTTCGGCAATACCCTAAAAATGGGGTTTGTAAACTGCTTTTTTGGGCGCAGGCAGGGGTAAAAGGGGAGGGAGGCTTTTTGGGCTTTTTGGCGCACAGATTTTGGGTTTGGGGCCCCATGCCCCGCATCCCCAAAAAAGCCCCCAAAGTAAAAAAAAACAGGTAAAACCCTTTCCAAAGGTTGCTCCTTTTTGGATTCAACGCCCCTCGGGGATTCATCTAAGGGTTTTTTCCCATTTTGGGCGCACGGGTTTTTCCGTATTTTTTTTTTTAGCTTTGGGGGCCATGGAAATGGAGGGGGGAAACGCAGTTCCCCATTTTTTTTGGGGGCCTTAAATTTTTACAGTATCCCCAAAACGGGTAAATAGGGATAACTTTACTTTTGGGGGTGGGTAAAATTTACAATGATAAAAATTTTTTATATAGTTTATTTTTGTTTTTTTACTTTACACAATAAACCGATTTTTTTATAAAAAGTTGCTTTTTAAAAAATTTTGTCGAAATTCTGACAGCCTTTCCTTTTTTTAATTTTTGCATAGGAGCTGCTTGGGGGTTTTTTTTTATGAGATAGTTGATGTTTTTTAATTGATACCATTAGGGGGGGGCATATGATGCTTTGATCACTTTTTTTTTAAGGGTTTTTTTTAAAAACATTTTTTACAAAAAAAAAAGCAATCCCCGGAAATGTTTTTTTTTTTTTTTTTTTTTTCAAACGGTCACTTTGCGTATAAATGACATGCTTTTGTTTTACTCAGGGAGGTTGATAAAGATTACAGCGAAACCACATTGTAAAATTTGTTTAAAAGTTTTACTGCTTTTACACCAAAAAAAACACATTTTTTTTTGAAAAGGAAAACACTTTTTTTTTCATCATCGCGGTCCCGAGAGCCATAACTTTTTTTTTTTTTTCCCGTTTATGGGGCTGTATAAGGGGCTTTTTTTTTTCGGGATGATTGAACGGTTTTTTTTGGTAATATTTTTGGGGGGGCAAGGAAATTTATGAACGCTTTTAAATCTGTTTTTTGGAAGGTAGGGTGAAGAAAAAACTGGGAATTCCTAGCAGTGTTTTTTTTTTTATTTTTTTTTTAGCGTTCAACCCCTGCAGAAACCTGACAAGTTAAAATTTTTTCTCTGGGGTTTTAGACGATTACCCGGTTTTAAACCCCAAAATTTTTTAGTTTTTTTTTTTTTTGTAAAGCACAATTTTTTTTTAAAAAAAAATGTTTTTTTTTGTGTAAAAAAAATATTTATGCATCCGGGTATCCCTTTTAAAGCCGAACTTTTTAATTTTTCGTATACAGAGCTGGGAAAGGGCTTTTTTTTTTTGGGGGGAAAGAACGACGTTTTTAAAAATTTTCTCACTTTTTTTTTTGATTGATTTTTTGATTTTCTTTTTACTCCCTTTTTTGTGCCCCGGGGTGAACAAAAAACGCCCATTCGTGACTGGGTTTTTTTGGGGGTTTTTTTTACGGCCCTTTACCGAAACCGGGGTTTAAATTAAAAATGAAAAATTTATAGGGGGGGTCGCTACCACGCGGCGATACCAAATTTTTGGTTTTTTAATTTTTTTTTGATCTTTTTTTTGGGCGATTTTCCGTTTTTTAAAGGGAAAAGGGCCCATGTTTCGGTTTTTTATTTTATTTTTTGTGTTTGGTTTTTACTTTTTTACACTTTTTTTTTTAAATTTTTCATACTTTTTTTCCCCTTTCCCCCAGGGGGGAATTGCATGAACGACTCAGGGTCATTCATGCAATAGGAGATCAGCATACAGCTTTTAGCTGTTCCTGGTCTCCAAGGCAACTGTCCCCCACGCTTTCCCACAATGCATTTGGGCATCGTGAAATTCCCCCAGACAACCCGGATTTCTGTCAATTTAGCATCCGGGGTTTTCCCGGTAGTAGAAACCCGGGACCGGGGCTCAGCGCCGTTTTACTTGCGGGCCCAGATCGGCGGCAGCAGGAGCCACTCCTTCCGCCCCCCAGGGCCCCATGAGCCACCAAAAGAGTCCACATCGGGGGGTTTTAAACCCCCCCGGCTGAGCACACTCCGGCCTTTGGGGGTGTAGCATGATTTCCACGGTAATATCCCCCGGTTTCATTTCCGCGATCTTTCGCGCCCCCCTTGTTTAGCGCCCAAAATCCGCTTTACCCTTTCTCATACGGCAATTTGCGGGAACCCCTACCCCAAAAATGGCCCAAATTTCGGCAAATTTTCGGGAAGGGGTTTAAAGGTTGTGGGCACCATATAGATTTATCCCCCTTTTCCAAAAACCCGTTTCTTGTTTTTTCTCTGTTGGCCCATAACTTTTAAAAGGAGCAGCAGGGGTCCTTGTTCGATCAAATGGAAAATTTATTCAAAACCTTTCCTCACTGTGCAAGCGCATCAAGGAAGAACAGTAGACTATAGATACAGTATCTCACAAAAGTGAGTACACCCCTCACATTTGTATATGTATTGTTTCTTTTTTTAAAGGACAAAAACTGAGGTTTTCTTTCACCGGGCGTTTTTTTTGCCCTTTTTTAAAGCATTTTTTTTTTGCAGGGAAAGGGAAAAGCAAATTTTTTGCCTGTATATTACTGCACACCAAACGTGCCAAAAATCGCGGTAAATTCCGGGAAAATCGGGGGTAAAATTTTTCATTTTTGGCAACAATGTACCGTATTTAAATTTCTTTAAAACCTTTCCCGCACAAAAAATGCATTGAAAAAAGCAAACCAAAAAAAACACTGTGTGAAAGCACCCGAAGAAATATACCCTTTTGATACAAAGTTTTAAATTTTTCAGTGTACAGCTTTTATTAAAAATGTAAATTTGATGTGCCCCCAAAATAACTCAACACCTAGCCAAACAATGGGCAAAAACCCCTTTTGGGAACAAAAGTTTATCCCCCCCTAAGTGAAAATGGACAAATCACAAAAAGCTTTCACAGGTTGCAGCCACTGGAATCCCTTCCACTTTTCCAAAGACACCCTCACGGGGGAAAAAAACCCTGTTAAGACCATCATGTCATGGATGTTAGAGAAACCCGCACCCTCCATCTTCAGTTGGAGGATGCGCCAAAGATGCTCAATAAGGGGTTTTGGTCGGAGACATTTTGACCATTCCCCCCACCTTTTCCCTTATCTTTTTGGCAAGTCAGTGGGCCCTTTGGAAAATTGGGGTTTTTGGGGGCCCTTATTTGTGTTGGAATAATGCCCTGCAGCCCAGTTTTTTTGAAGGGGTGGGGATCATGCTCTTTCTTCAGTATTTTTACAATACAAGTTTTACATTTTATGGTTCCCTCAACAAATTTTTACCTCTCCCCCAGCTTGGGGAGCACAAATTAAAAAAGCCCCAAAAACCCTGACACTACTACCACTAAGCTTTTAATGTAGGCCGACCCCAAATTATCTTTTTTACTCCTTTAAAACCCGGTTGCCGTCACACACGGTTTTACCCCAAACGAACCAAAAATATTTTATTTGGTTCTCATCCCGATCACAGGGTAAAGGTTCCAGTAATCCATGTCCTTAGTCTTCTTGTCTTCAGCATACTGTTCGCGGCCTTTCTTGTGCATC
Source organism: Phyllomedusa bahiana (assembly GCA_025379985.1). Classification (NCBI taxonomy): domain Eukaryota; kingdom Metazoa; phylum Chordata; class Amphibia; order Anura; family Hylidae; genus Phyllomedusa; species Phyllomedusa bahiana. The sequence goes on from JAODAL010003496.1 coordinate 71,184, forward strand.
ACATTTAGAAGAGGCTTCTTTCTGGAATGACAGTCATGCAGACCAATTTAATGCAGTATGCAGCATATGGTCTGAGTACTGACAGACTGACCTTCCACCACTTTAACCCCTGCGACAATGCTGGCAACTACCATATGTCTATTTTGAAAAGACAATCTCTGGATTTGACGCTGAGCATGTGCACTCAACTTCTTTGGTCGACCATGGTAAGGCCTGTTCTGAATGGAACCTGTCTGGGTAATCTGCTGTATGGGCTTGGCCACTGTGCTGCAGCTCAGTTTCAGGGTGTTGGCAATCTTCTTATAGCCTAGGCCATCTTTATGTGGAGCAACGATTCTTATTTTCAGATCCTCAGAGAGTTCTTTGCAATGAGGTGCCATGTTAAACTTCCAGTGACCAGTATGAGCGAGTGTGAGAGCGACAACATCAAATTCACACCTGAGACCTTGTAAGGCTATGTTCACACGGCTTATTTCGGGGCGTATTTACGGACGTATTTACGTCCGCAAATACGTCCTGAAATACGTTTCAAATAATGAACAATTAGATTAGCATTTATTCCATTGTAAAATACGCCTCGTCATTCACACGAGGCGTATTTTCGCAACGTATTTGCGGGTGTAAAAACGGCCGTAAATACGATCGTAAAATTAAGTCCCCTGTCACTTATTGAGGCGTATTTTGCAACGTAAATCCCCATAGTAAAGAATGGGGAATGTATTTATGACGCGAAATACCTGCCACGCTTTGTGACACGTATTTGAAACGTATTTCGGGACGTATTTGCGGACGTAAATACGTCCGTAAATACGCCCCGAAATAAGCCGTGTGAACATAGCCTTATGCTATCCTCAATATTAATAAGAGGTATCCAAAAGGATTAAATTTTGATGTTTATTAATACATATACTATATCTTATATTGTTTTATGTTGTAAATAGAATTTCAATTTATACCTATGCTGGTATTGTTTATTGGGCTATCCTATATGTGTTTGTGTTTTTTCTTCTTTTTCTCCACTTTCCCTGCGAGCAGGGGTTAATTTTCAGCTGTTCTGCGGACTAATTGCATTTAAGAGAATGTTTGGTGTTCTTACATCATGTTATGATTAAGGGTCCATCTTGAGACCTGAAACGCGTTACGATGTGTATCTTGTTGCTTTTTATTCATTTTAATGGTATAAACAATAAGTTTTATTTGCTGAGTGAATATTTTTTCAACTAAATGGCCTGGTGTCTCTTCACTAGACCATTTTACAAGATATTCAGAACTGGCATGGAGTGTTAGTGAGCGGTCTAATTTTTTTTTACTTATTTAAACGCTAACAAGTCAACTGACACCGTGGAGGGAAAATGGCAAGTTTGGCACAATTTGTCTATTTTCACTTAGAGGTGTACTTTTTGTTGCCAGTGGTTTAGACATTGATGGCTGTGTTGAGTTATTTTCAGGGCACAGCAAATTTACACTGTTCTACAAGCTGTACACTGACTACTTTACATTGTATGAAAGTGTCATATCTTCAGTGTTGTCCCATGAAAGGATTTATCACAATATTTACAAAAATGTGAGCATTGTACTCACTTTTGTGAGATAATGTAAATAATACATGTTTATGGTGGAAAAAACATTGTAAGGTTTTTCGTCAGAGCCTATATAGTTAAAACACGCTCTGGAGTGAATGGAAAATACAGGTTACTGTGGCCATATCATATTATATTTCAATAAAGTATACTGTGTATATATATTTAAAAGTAGATTCCTTACATAAAAGCTTAACGGGGTTGTCCACTTTCTAAGAAAATCTCTTTGAGCTTCATTATAGTAAATAAAAGCCTATACTCTCCTTCCTATAGTTTCTAGTTCCAGCGCTGCGTTTCTCCAGTTTTAAATCTGCTACTCCCAAACAGAGGTGTCTCAGTAAACAGTAGAGCGCATATGCCTCTAGTTACATCACCGTTGGGATCTGTTCACTTCTGAATGGTGATATAAATTAGTGACACTTGGCCACTGCAGCCAATCAGCAGCAGTGGCGTCCCCATTGGAGAGTACTAGAAAGAAACCAGAAGATTAAAGAGATGCAGTGCTGTAATTGGCGACTGGAGGAAGAGGAGTATTGTTTTATTTTAATGGGACCCCGGGAGCTGTCTATTTGGTTCTCTTGAGAAATGGACAAACACTTTAAAGGGGTTGTCTCACTACACTGAATCATCTTACCTCAGTCCTGTTTTCTTGGTTTCATTTTGAATTCAGGGGCGTGTTTACTGGCTTCCACTAGGCTGCAGTAGAAGCCAGGTCTGTAGCTATAGCAACCAGTGCTGGCAGCCTATCAGGATAGACCAAACAGGTCTGTAGCTATAACGACCAGAGGAGCTGATGCAGCCCATATGATAGGGGATATCTAGGAATAGGTAGGACACTGTTAATGGACATATATTGCAAAGTGACTTGTTTTTACAAGATCTTTAACATAAAAAGCAATCCTTGCAGTGAGACAACCCCTTTAATTTAAGAATATTTATTAATAGAAAAATACAGTGGTAATTAGTTAATATCAGCACTTAATAAAGCTATTCATCATAGTCATCATTAAAGTACTAAAGCTGTGCACTGAGAGTCAGATCATATTAAATATATGAAGGTGTGTGAGGTGCATTCCATTACTAATTTCATGCATTTATTTTTTACATATTGCAGACAGGGCGGCCAGTTCCAATTCACAGTTTTCTTATGGAGTTTACCAGTAAGGAGATGGCTATACAGCTACCAGAAATGACTGAGGCTATTCAGTGCATTAAAGCTGAAGGGCTTAAAACTGCTCTTCTGAGCAATAACTTCTTTGTGCACAGTGGAGAAAGTTTTCTACCTGTAGATCGCTCACAGTTCGATGTGGTAAGTTCAGTTTGCTGCTTTACACCCAATAGCCTATGTATTTTGTTGTTTTTTTGTCAGCAGTGGAGTTCTAGAAGGTGCAGGGATAGCTGTCACACTTGAGTCTAGAGCCTAATTCTAAAGGTACTTTATGGATGGGCGGGGCCTTACTACAGATATTTTGTTGGGACCTCTTTCTTGTCATTTTTAATTACAAAAATATTTTAGACTTGTTATAGATTATTGTAGTGTGTATTATTTAATCTTCATATTTTTTTATTCTTGTAGGTTGTTGAGTCTTGCATTGAAGGTATATGTAAACCAGACCCTCGGATATACCAGTTATGTGCAAAGCGCCTTAATATTCAGCCTACAGAAGCAATCTTTCTTGATGACGTAGGACAAAATTTGAAAGCAGCAGCTCAATTGGGCTTTCACACCGTAAAGGTAGATGGGTTTAAATGTATGGTCTTACTTGTTTCGGGGGCCCAGGAGAAAAAGCAGTTTTGTCAAAAACAAAAATTCAGTTCTTGTGACAGAGAAAAACTAACTAGTTAATTTATAACATACAGAAAATCCAACACTGGTCCATAGGGTCAGGAAGACTAATGATGGTAATTCAAAACAGGTCCTACCTAAATAAAACTGTCACCTACAAAAACTATTTCCATTCTAAACACAAAAGAGCTGATAGGGACCAATTACCAGTAACAAATACCATAATTAATATATAAAGGATGACCAGGTAAATGTATACTTTCCCTAGTAGCTACTCACCCTATAAAACCCTTAGCAGGGTAATAGGCCCGGTAAGGGCGACCCCACGGTGCTAGTTGGCCCTACTCAGTTGTCCCTGAATGATATATAGGCAACATGTAATGTAGGCCAACCACCAGCAAAGGGGTACCACCATCAAAAATTACATCTAAAAATGTCAAGAACAATAAACACAAAATGAAAACACAATTCACGTAAACCTCCAAAGAAACAAGTCCTACAAACGCGTTTCCTCCCACTATTAGAGATTCCTCAGTGAGGATACAAGATATATGATGCAAAAGAGCTCTGGCGACAATGGTAGATAGAAAATGAAAAAGGAATATGTTGTCTCTTGAACAGCCTTAAGTCATAAACCAGCTGTACTATAAACAGGTAAATACATAAATACCTATTGGTGGTGAGTTGCCCAGATAGTGTATACTTATGGAGAAGGAGTGTGCGGGAGCTAATGTGCTCTACCACCACACATTTTGTCAGTCCCAAAGTGTGCAGGGGAGGAGGGGTTAATATATTTCTCTAGGTTCCCTCTCTTCCAATCAGCAATACACTTTTCATCCCCAGACTATGGCCCCATGCCAAGAGGACATTACATACCTCAACCAATAGTCCTACTTACCTGTAAGTCAAAATATGTAAATCAATATAAGACATAGTTTGCCAGTGAATGGCGTTTGCCTGGTCTAGCCGCTCATAATGGCGTGTGCCGTGGGGACAGCTAGTATGCACACTCCGACTTTCAATTTGAGCCGCGCGTGTGCACTTGAGTCCCATTCATGCGGTACCGAGGCACTTATCACGCCAACTTGTGGAGTACACCTGTTCATACATCTATAGAACTGGTCTACTACAGCTTTTTGAGGCCAGAATTCTGGTGCAGCGCCGTTCATACATGTTGCCCAATGTTTTTATTCATGCATTATTCTGCAATATATACTCGCTTATATGAGCCACAAAAGGTAAATGACAAAGTGCAATATAAGTAATTTATTTGTGCTCCATAATCCAATTATTATTCATATCGCCATATATAATTAGCAACTTAGGTCCTTTTAAAGAAATTAAGAAGATAAATATACTTCTTAATTACTATGATTGTAATTACATATCAACATGAAGATGGATGTTTAAATAGACTTAAAGACTCCAATACATATTAGAGAAATGTTGGCAACATCCACCGGCAGGAGCGGCTGATTATTCAATGTGTATGGGACCAGCTCCATTATTGTTGAAGATATTAGGGGATAGGAAGGATTGGACACGTTGAAATTCAGCGTTTCACTCAAGTTTTTCCCTAGAGAGAAACCACCGCCAGAGTTGTCTAGTTGATACTTTTTCATCTTCACCCATTGAAAACAAATCATAATCAGGCGAACTAAGCATGCATGTATATGGGGAAACAAAGAGAAATAGTAGATGGCCAAATGAGTGTTTAGTCTACAACTATTGGAGGTTTATGGGTACCTTTAGGCTGCACTTATTCAATATAACTACAGTGCATTACATTCTTTTAAATTGACTTATCAGTTATTGTAAAACATGTCTATTTGAGTAAATATTCAAATGTTCATAAAGTTACAATTTTAAAGTATTTTTTTCTTAAAACTCTTAACTGTTTGATATTATTTCTTGAACTGTATGAATAAATTGACAACTGGGCATTGCCATTTCCCTTGGCAATAGTTTGACTCTAGTACTGATACATTATAATTGTATATTCTTTGTTCAGGCTTTATATTTTTACATATCAGTTCTAAATCTTATCCATCCTACTTTGCATCACAAAAATGCGTAGAACAGGAAAAATATGTTAAGCGGTAACAGAGTTAATCATTTCTATAAGTCATATAATAATATAAAATAATATGGTTTTTTTTCTATAAATGACCATATGTATTTTCTGTAATGAATGTCATCATTTTAAACAGGTGAATAATGCAAAAGATGCACTTAAAGACTTAGAAAATCTGTTGGGTTTTCCTTTACAAGACTTTGTACCAAACACTCGTTCTGTTAGACCAACAATGGATATTCCGAGAGATTGCTTGACAAAGTATCTTGAAAAAATATTTGGAGAGCATTTATCAGGTTTGTATTTTTATAACAAAATTCCGAAATGGCAGCGTTCCTTGTCAAATCAATATAATATATAAAGGTTCATGTTCTACAGTAATCATGTGTTATTAGGGCAATAACTGTAATATGCTGCAGGTACCCTCCTTGTGCGACAGTTCAGTCATGGGCAGTCCAATCCAACCTACTATGTTCGATTCAATGGAAGACAATTTGTACTGCGCAAAAAACCTCCAGGGAAGTTGCTACCTGCGGCTCATGCTGTGGAGAGAGAATATAGGTAGGTAGACCTCTCTGGTTCTTTATTCTAATGTCTTCAGAGGAAAGAGGTATATTTTTTTATTTAAAGTGTGCCTCCAACTAATAAAGCAACTTTTCATATTTGAGCAGTACAAGCAAAAATATGACTTCGTAATATTTTTTATTAGAGAAAAATGTTTCCTTTTCAGCCTACGTTTTTTTCTCCCTCTCCTGTATTCTTGTCTGTTCACTAACTCAAAAATCCATAGAACAGAGACACAGCTTCAGTAAAAAACTCAAGTTACAGCTGCCCAGTCATGTGTATTGAAAGGGGAGAAGAGGCATAGAGACACACAGAGATGTAGCTGGCATTTTTTTGTTTTTTTTCCTCATTGCTGGGCTCACAGATTTTTTTTCCTCATTGCTGGGCTCACAGATACACTGCTCCTTACTGCTGATACTTGAATGTATGAGCGAGTCTGCTGTTTTCACTTTTACTCCATGTACCTTTCCTACCCATAAACTTCTATGGGCAGCTGTAACCTGAGATCTCAGTGAAGCTGGTTCCCTCTTCGCTTTTAGACCAAATGTTCAGGCTTACAATCTTTTTTCTTCAACTTTATCTATGTTATTGAACCAGCAAACATTAATGCCAACATTTAGTAAATACTTGCATTTAGAGTCCTCCTGTACATTGCCAATAACACATCCAACGGAATTAATCCCACTTGTAAATGTCCGTATTGGATTTCCTAGTGTTGCAAGAGGAGCTGTTGACTGACAGGAGTTGGCACACAACTGCGTGCAACATTTCAAGGGCTACACACTCTCTTTCTCAAGCGTGATAAAGTTGAAGAAAAAGGATTGTAAACCTGCACATTTGGTCTAATGGTATTATTAGGGAGCGTGCAAGGATCTCCCAATGCAGATTACCCTGCGGTTGCAATACGCGGCTGCTATGTATTTATGTAAGTGTCCCTCTTCGCTTTCGCAAGCCAAATTCTTTAAGTGATTTACAATTAAGTGAACAGATTAAAAAGGAGAGGATAAAATGGAGGCTGATAGCTAAAGAAAAAAAAATCTTTTCTAATAATATATAGGGCAAAGTTTCTTATTTTTGCATATATTGCCAATTTATGGAAAGTTGTATTAATTTGAAGGGAATAGAATCTGTCACATTGAACAAGCTATCTTATCTGCTGCAGGATGTCATATAGCAGGAGGAGCTGAGCAGATTAATATATTGCACTGTGGGGAAAGATGCAATAGAATTTGTGTTTTATTCATTTAAATCCCTGCTTATTCTGGATGAAGGAGTCCAGGAGGCAGTCTTATCAGTGACTGACTACTATCTTTGACAGCCTTCCTTCTATCAGTGAGCATACAGTTACTGATAACACCTCCTACTGGACTCCTTAACCCTGAATTAGCGGGGATTTAAATACCTACAATTTTCTACTGAATCTTTCCCCACTGAATTATAAATCAATCTGCTCAGCTCTTCTCTTTAGCATGCTGCCAGCAGGTCAGATAACATGACCAATGTGACAGATTCCCTTTACTTTATACAATTTTGAGATTGCATTCTATTTTTTAGCAGGCATCACTTTTATGATATAGTGCGTGAAAAAATTTCAGTTTCCTTGCAGCAGTTTCCCCCTATAAATCTACGAATACTAGCACCATTTAATTCCCCCTTACATGTCAGTTTTAAAAGAAAAAGGCTGCAGTGTGAGGATTATAAGTTTCTCCTTCGACAAAATAAAGGTGATGTAAATGTGTTGGAGAGAACATTGACAAGAAATTTTATTTCCTGTGCCTGCTCCCAGCTATTTACAAAAATTGACCCCAAAACATATACTTCATTTTGAAGCACTAGGTGTCATTGGCTCCATGCTGCTGCAGTATAAACTGGACAGCAAAGGCAGGTGTGTGATGTCGCCAGCCTCTGCTCTTCTGCCTCATAAAATAGATTGTAATGACTTTTAAATGTCCTACTTTATGGAAGCATCTGTTATATGACTACCACTAAAAGCACAGTAGCATCTATTTGCTGACATCTGCTAAGCCCTAACACATTATGGAAAGTGATGCTCCAACTGGAGGGTCGCTTTATGCGTTACGAGTCATAGAATATAACGAGTTCTGATTGATTTGGTTTTTAAACCATTCATAAATAGGTTTCATAAACACAGAAAAATGTGGTTATTGGAAATGAACCTATATTAGTCTGGAAGTATAAGTACAATAAAGTCTTACAAATAAGATTCTTTAGGTTCTATAGATTTGTTCTATGCTAAATTTGTCAGAAGGTTGGAACATTTTTTAATAGTAGCTCCAGCCCAAAATAAAATTATTTTTATTTTTTTTTTTAAAGTTTCGAATAGTATATGGATGAGTTAACACCACTGTAATGCTTGTTTTGCTGTGTGAGCCCCTGCTCAGAAGATTTTCACCTCACTTTCTGTCACTCAAGAAAACAATTTTGGTACCACACACCTTGGTGAGAGTCTGTGGGGTGCCCAAAGGGAGAATTTTTGTTCCCATATAAGACTTCAATAAGTTCACGGTACACTTTGGGCGACATGTATGAAATTTGGTGTGTTAACGCCAAATTTCATGCGCATAATATTAGTCTAGAAAGCACCTGAATTATGAACCCGTTCTACAGAGGGCCATAAATCAGGTGCATTCAAGCGCTCGGACGACATTTCAGGCTCCGGTATACCACATTGAAAGTGGCTTACCTGTTCTGACCGAAATGCACCTAGAAACGCTGTAGCGAAGCTATAAATATGTAGCTTCGCTACGGTTCTGGTGCGCCTTGCCTCCCGCATTCCCCCCAAAATCAGGTGCATTACAAAGTGCCGCGGGTGCTATGTAATGCGCCCCGGAGTGTCGTGCGGGAGATTTAAACATGTATGAACGGGGCTGCCCCTGATATTGCGCTGAAAAGACGCCAGATATCTGGCAAAGCCCCGTTCATGCATGCCTCCCCTTGTCTTGAATTCATGAAGTGTATATAATTTATGTACAGCAAACATATAGATTAACAGATCTCTCCATATTGCTAAAATCAAGTGAGATTCTGCAGTTGGCAATGTTGTAAGTCTAAAAATATGCATGAGGTTGTAGCCTGGGATGGCCTTCTTCTGGTCATATCTGAAGGAAGAATGATTGGTGACATATGTGTAAGCGCCTGCAGTGTATTGCACAGTGTATTGCAAGTGTGAGCGCTAAAGTGGTTCTGATGTCACATTCATAGTCACACCCACCTGTTTGTAACTTGGGAGTAGGCTGTACACTATTTATTGTAGGATTGGTTATCTTAGCTTTTTTAATCATGGTGACCATGCCTGTCCATAGGGTCCTGAAAGCCCTTGGGGAAGCTGGTGTTGCTGTACCAAAGGTGTTTAACCTCTGTGAAGATTCATCGTGAGTATATAGAATCGGTTTATTGTACCTTCCTTTAAATTTTCACATACAAACTCAATATGTGTTTCTTTTCTAACAGTATTATCGGTACTCCTTTCTACCTGATGGAGTACTTCACTGGACGTATATTTAAAGATCCTGCACTACCAGGGTTGGATGCTAACCAGCGCCATGCTATATATGCTGAGATGAATAAAGTATTGTGCAAGATTCACAGTGTGAATATCCAGGCAGCTCAGCTTGAGGATTATGGTAAACAAGGTAATCATTTTCATGTTTGTACTGATTCGAGCTTTGAGTAATATGAGCTGTTGTGACTTGAGGATTAGATTATTCTGCTTATTGCTTTACAATGTATGAATCACAGAAGAATGCAGTTCAGTCTATGTATTCTGTTAAGTACAAGTTAATTAATACACACATCTCCTGGCAGTAAGAATCAGTTCTTAAAACTTCTGCTGTTGCATTTCCCACATTAGCTACCATTTAATGTCTGTGCTGAGTCTCTTGGCCCTGAGCACCACTTCTAAAGACTTACAGAACCAGGTCCTTTGCATTTTTTTTCTCAATTACGTACTGCAACATGCCTCAGATTGTAAGATTCCAGTTTCTAATCTAGGATTTAAATGAATTATCTATACTGTATAATAGATTCATTTACTTGCAGGCTGCACATTCCATTCATTTCAACAAGAGGTAGAGTAGAAGAAGACTTGAATTACTACAGCACTTAAGTTCATCTCTACTGATAACAGCTGCAGGATCATGTACATCGATCATCCTTTAAAAGGGTGTTCCCACAAAGTCACTTCCACAATACAGGCCAACTCATAGGTAGCTACGAGACAACTGTGTTATAAAATGAGGAGGGTGGTGTGAGGAATATGACAACAGTCACCCCCACAGCTCTTCACCCAAATTGACTCTGTTATTGCAGGAATCAGGACTTCACCTAATCTCCCCACTGCTCAAAACATGTCATTGTGGAAGCACTCAATTAATAAATGGTTCATCCATAGGAAGGAATCCTCAGCATCTGGTCTTACTTCAAAGGCCCTATCACCAATTTTCCCAGGTTACTCACAGTCATCTTGGGACTCAGGTATTGAGCCCAGATGTCACTTCTCTACTCTCCCGGATCCCTGACTGTCTGTCCTCCATTTCCTCCTTCTTCTCCTCACGTCTCCTAAAACTAAACGTGGAGAAAACAGAACTCATCATCTTTCCACCGTCCAACTCTACCCCTGCCCCTGATCTCTCTATTACAGTCAACGGCTCTACACTTTCACCGGTCCCACAAGTCCGCTGCCTTGGGTAATCCTAGACTCCGCTCTATCTTTCAAACCGCACATCCAAACCCTCGCCTCTGCCTGCCGCCTCCACCTGAAAAACATCTCTCGCATCCGCTCATTCCTCAACTATGACACCACAAAAATGTTGTCCATGCCCTTGTCATCTCCCGCCTAGACTACTGCAACATCCTTCTCTGTGGCCTCCCAGCTAGCACCCTCGCTCCCCTCCAATCCATCCTTAACTCTGCTGCCCGTCTTATCCACCTCTCTCCTCGCTACTCCTCTGCCTCTCCCCTCTGCCAATCCCTTCACAGGCTTCCCATTGCCCAGCGAATTAATTTCAAGCTACTAACCATGACATAAAAGGGCCCTCTCCACGACCTCTCCCCTCCATACATCTCTGCCCAAATTTCCAGGTATCTCCCCTCACGCAATCTCCGCTCCTCACAGGACCTTCTCCTCTGCTCCCCCCTTATCAGCTCCTCACACAACCGTCTCCAAGACTTCTCTCGTGCTTCCCCCACACTCTGGAACTCACTGCCCCAACACATCAGACTCTCCCCCACTCTCACCAACTTCAAAAGTAACCTGAAAGCCCATTTCTTCAGGCGTGCCTACGACGTTCACTAAACTTGTCACAACTTCCCCCTCATACATGTCTGCCCCCACCTCCTGTCTCTTTCCCCTCCTGTAGATTGTAAAGCCCTCGCGGGTAGGGTCCTCTCTCCCTCTGTCGTGCCAATTGTCATTGTTCATTTATCTTTGTACTCGTTTGACTTATGTATTGTATGTAACCCCTCGATTGTACAGCGCCCTGGAATCAATGGCGCTTTAAAAATAAATAATAATAATAATAATAATAATAAAAAAGTGGTTCAAAGAGATGGAAGAATCACAGTGGAGATGGAATTTCATAAAGAATTATGAATTAACCATACATCACAGGCACAACCCAGTTTCATATTTTTAAATAAGAAGCACCCCACATGCATAGCTGTCACTCCCGCATTTGTAGGAGCAACTGGCAGGGAGAACTGGGTAACTGGTACCAGGAACAGAGCAGTGACCCAGTGTTTGATACCCAGTCGTAGTTGGGACCTATCCGGTTCTGATGGTACCAGGAGCATGAAGCCGCGGCATTGCCCTGCCACGATATGGTCTGTTTCATGTCCGAAGCTAGTAACAGCATGGCCTTGGAAGGGAGGAGCGTGTAGACCGTCCCAGAGGTGTGTCAGAGTGTGACGTGGGAGGTCCCATTACAGTTAAAAATGAGAGCGCACTTGGGCCCAGTGTTGTTTTTATTGGACGGGGGTACGTGCACCAGCACGCCAGGAGCTTCCACACAGGAACAGTAGGCCACATTCATCCCCTGTGTGTGCCCAGCACAAGGCCAACCTAAGGTAATTAGACACATCTTGCTGCCTCTTTGACCAGTGTATGTATTGATTATATCCCTATGGATATATTGTTTGAAAACATATAAACTTTCTTTGATCCTGAGCTGATCTGTGGTCTTTATCGCCCCGATCCCACGTGTCCGTCTTCTCGGTCTCTAATATTTCGCTACCCAAAGTAGGTTCCTGGCCTATAATAAGTCTGTAATAGACCAGGCTTATAGATAACAAGGACCTGGTGGCAGTCTACTGTGCTGGCAGAGTTCTATTTCACCGGTGCCGGTAAACAGATCTCTCTCAGCTGTTCAGGGTTGTGGGGTATCCCCTTGGACTCCCTGGATCTTTTTGTGCCTGTGTGAACAGGGATTAACTGTGAAACCGTATCCGGTTGATCCTGCGTACCCCTTGGGGGGGAACGCAACGTCATGAATACGTCCCAAGTCAGGCCATCGTTCTTCGAGTGGGCGCGGATCTTCCTGACAGGCAGCGCTTGCGGCCATCCTCCTCATTCATATCTTGGGAGTTTAGATTATAGTCGAGTGAGAGTACTTGGCTGTATTCAGAACATCCATAGAAACTAATGGGGAGGACTGCCACAATTGCTGTACCTCCTCTTCATTCTGTAACACGGTTGTCTCATAGCTAGCTATGAGCCAACCTGTATCCTGACAGTGCCTTCCTGTTCAAAAACTTTAATATTGCCTTTAATATTCAAAACACTTGTTTAATACTTTGTTTTATGTTGACACAGCAGCCTGTCAATGCATGGACACCACCAGATCCCTAACGGTGTCCTGCGGTATCTAGCACCAAGACGAAGGATCAGCAGATCATTTAAGTCCTGTAAATTGCAATATGGGGTCTTTATGGATCAGATTTTCCAACACATTCTACACATGCTTGATAAGATGGACTTCTGGGAGATTTGGAGGCTGTGTCAACATTTTGAATTTTGTCATGTTCCTGAAACCATTCATGAACAATTTTTGCAGTTTAGCATCATAGAGTTGCAGTGATTATCAACATGAATGCTAGATCCAAAGGTTTCCCAAAATAATATTACCCAGAGCATGATACTGCTGCATTAGGTTGCCTTCTTCACATAATTGCATCCTGGTAAGCAATATAGACATACAATCTGTTTGAGTGATGTTAAAGGAAAACGTGATTCATCTGATCAGTCCACCTTCTTACATTGGTCCATTGTCTAGTTATGCTCATGTGTCATTAAACCCCTGTACTGGCCTGGATAGTGGTACAATAATAAAAAAATAACTGGTACTTGCCTCTACAGCTGCCCTCATTGCTGCGGTAGCTTCAGTTTCCCCCACTTGTCCCCCAGCAGTGACATCATGTACATTACTCATGTGACCATGCAGCCAGTTACTGGCCCCAGTGGTCACGTAAATGGGAGTAGCAACTGCTGAGGCCACTGTGATGTCACTGCTGAGTGTCGGGTGGACAAGTGGAGAACACCAGAGCTCCCAGGGTACTGGAATAGCAGCAAAAGTTGAGGTACTAGTTATTTTTTTTATTGTTGTTTCTGCAACTACATGGGTTTCTGAAGATCTCGGAACACCCTTTTGATGGTGCTACAGCTATGCAGAAAGTTGCAATGCACTGTGTGTTCTGACCTCTTTCTATCATAGTCAGTATTAAAGGTGTTTTCCCACAAGCAATTTTATACTTAGGCTATGTTCACACGGCAGTAATTGTGGGACGTATTTCACCCCGCAATTACGCCGTGTGTACGGAGGTGGAGCGAGGCGGGGAGCGGCAGCCCACCGGCCCCCTAGACATGTATTATTCTCGCCGCGTATACACCATGAATAATTGACATGTCACTTCTCTCCCCGCTCGCTGTATTGTGCGAGCAGAGAGAGGAGACGTAAATCATAGTTCTCTATGAGAACTGTGGATTACCGTAATGACTGGGAAAATCTCGCCCCGTATTTCGCGCAGTACGGCGCAGAATTCGGGGCGAGATACATCCCATTTTAAACCTTGTGAACATAGCCTTAAAGTAAAAATAAAAAGAGAATTTCTGTAAATTTGCAATACAAATGCATTAAAAGTAATATTTAATTGCTGTGATAGCCTAGATTGGCATCAATGGTAGCACCCCATAGTCTTTCTAAAGCATCTGACTCCTGCATCCATCTTCATCAGCAGTGCAGAGGAGGACATGGATATGGTGATCATCTTCATTTCCCTGCTTTGCATAGTTTTCTTCAGCTGGACATCACAAGGAAGTATTGTGCATGTCCTCTACCTAGCTGATGAAGGTAGACGAAGGCTTTAGATCACTGGTGTCAAACTGCGGCCTTCCATCTGTTGGGAAACTACAACTCCCATCATGCATTTATATGATCTCTAACAGTGGGCATGATGGGAGTTGTAGTTTCCCAACAGCTGGTGGGCCGCAGTTTGACACCCCTTGCTTTAGATGCTTTGAAATCACAAGGCGACACTACAACTAACACCAATTTAATTAATGTTGAAAACAAGCAAAATTTTCAAGACCTTTATATTGCAAATATACGTAATTTTACACATTCTTTTACTTGAAATATATAATTTTTCATTGTCTAACATCTTACAGTTTTTCATGAATTTGTGCTTATTTTTGGAAACTATCTGACCCCTGTCATCTACCCATCATGATTTGTCTCCTATAAAAAGTGTCTGTTCACTTGCTGCCTAATATATCCCACCTCTTGACAGTTTCCAGTGTCATGAGATAATCCGTGTTATTCATATATATTTAATCCTTGGTATATTTACATACTGTAAACTAAAAGGTTTCTGAAAAAAATAAACTTTTGAAACCCGCTGTAAAAAAGCAGGAGTGTTTTTCAGTTTTATGTTTGTTAGGGGATGTTCACATGGCACGGTTTTCGTGCCGTGCACACGGCCCCCAGGGGACGGCTTTTCTCCGCGGTTTGCGGAGAAAAGCCCTTCCCCTTCACATAAACCTATTCATCTTCTGTCCGAAAACCGGGCGGAAGAATGAAAATGTTCTATGTTTTTCAGAGCGCGGCGGTCTGAAAAACCGCCGGGCGGAAAATCCGTGCAGTGGGGACTGCTGCACGGATTTTCCATTAAGGTCCATGTAAAAAAATTTCAGCCAGTTTGCAGCTGGTTTTCAAAACCGAGAACCAGCTGAAAAACCGTGCCGTGGGGACATGCCCTAACTGTTATGGTACTGTTATTTAATATTGATTATTCACTTATGCTTGCCATTAAGATTTTTTGTTTCCAACTCATATAAATTATTCATTTGAAAATATTCAAATGTTGTTGAATTTTGACTGGCAAATGTTTTCATTTTATTGACCCACTAGCCAGTATTTCTTTTGTTGCTTTTGAAAAGGTGCGTATATTCAACGGCAAGTCCAGATATGGACCAAGCAATATAGATCTAGTGAGACCGACACAATCCCAGCCATGGAAAGGCTTATTGAATGGCTTCCACGTCATCTACCACCTAACCAGACCACCAGTGTTGTACATGGAGATTTTAGGTAATGTTTAAAATAAAGTTCAATAATACTTTTATAAAGGATATCTCTGTCTGTCACAACGTGTTGCTATCTTCTCCCTACCTATGTCATAGCTTGTCTATTATAGCAATGGACAGCACAGTTGGCACTGTTGCCTTGTAGAGCTGGAATCCTTATTCTCTTATTTTGGTGGCTTTAGATTGGATAACTTAATATTTCATCCAGAAAAGGTGGAAGTTCTTGGTGTTCTGGACTGGGAGCTGTCCACCCTGGGAGATCCCTTATCAGATGTTGCATACAGTTGTTTGGCTCATTATTTGCCAGAAGACCTTCCTATTCAAAAAGGTATGTATGGATTCCCCATTTATTTTTCATAATGTTTATAATGCATATTTGTTTTGCTTTTATGTGCAATCAGAAAGTAAAAGGTAGATAAACCGTTTCTTTCTGCCATATAGTATTTTTTTTATTTTTGCCCAAATGTTAATTGTATGCTTTTTTTTTGCCATGAAAATCTTTGGTACCACAATGATATGATATACCCACAGTGGGGGAGAAGAGGATGTTAGGACAACATGTCATGCTCTTCTAGCATTCCTTTGCATGCACATCATTCTTAGTAGGTACATACTGCCCAACAAACTGTTATGTGTGATCAGTGACAAAGAAATGCTGGATGCCAAAGATTATTTCCTCCTGGCATCCTTTAGTAAAAAATTTTAAAAGAAAAAAGCTCTAAACTTTGAAAAGTATATACAGTACCATTCACAAATTTGGATAAAAAGAGTCATATTTAAGACGAAACTAAACAAATCCAAAAATATAGAAAGCCGTATTACTATTAAAAGGGTTGTCTCACTACAAAGATTAGTTTTAAACATGTAGGGAAGACTAAATGAAGACATTTTCCAAATATATTGCTTTGTTCATTTTTTTTGTTTGTTGAGGAGCTACAAATGATTTTATCACATTCTGAGGGCTCTCAGGTCTCTTTAGTTACCAACCTGCTTTGCTTGTTCTTCCCTGCTGTTTGTCTTATCTGATAGCAGGGAGTGATGTCATCACACAGGTCACAGCACAGAACTGCCAGCAGCTTGAGAGCTTGTGTGTTATCTGATCTTTCAGACAAACAACACTAATTACTACTGTTTACTTTAGCTCTCAAGATTCTCTAGACCTCAGAGTAGGAGATTGTTTATCTAATCTAGACTAATTTGCAGAAGTCTGAATATACTAAGTTTATATGCTAATTACTCCACAGCATGACCAGGAAGTGACAGGATGCATGAATGAAAGAATGCTGCTTTGCTGTATGAAACAATGTGGTGAGACAACCCCTTTAAATCACTGAAAAAGGATTCCCTTTTGAAAATGTAACATTTAATCCTATTAGACTGAAATCATAAAATGACATTAAAAAGTACATTAATCAACCACATATATTCAGTATTCCTCTTGGATATTTTATATTCAAATAACAAAAAGCAGAAATCATTGCATCACAGTAAATGATAAAATATGTGTGGAGGTGGGGAGGTGATGAAGCCAGTTTAGCTGGTGAAACATGTTGGGGAGGTCATGACGTTTTAAATTGTGAGGCTTTCCTGTTAATAGCTGGTGTTCTACCAGACTTGATGATAGAAAAGGAGCTATTCCTTCCTTCAGAAGTAGAAAGGGTTAAATGGTGAGGTTAGAAATCAGGTTTTTAAATAGTGTGTATAGAGGTTAAGCGTTATACATAATAAGTTACGTTTTAGTGCTTTATAGGATTGAGAACTGATAGAGTTTAAGTTTGCCTATGGCAAAATAGTAAATATAGTGATCAAAAGTCACTCTCTGTTCTCTTGCGAGATTCCCATAGATTCCCATTTTTTTAGAGACTATTTGTCGAGGTGGGGTAAAAGTCACATAATCACAATGCAACAATATCCGCAAGTTTCTCACAACAGTTTAAGGCAATATGTCCACTTACCACTTCTTCTCATTTCAATGTAGCTACTCTACAAGTAACCGGATAAAGGTGCGGATGAATTCCTTGATGATTCTTTATGTTCTCTCAGGCTAAGAAAGAGAAATAATGTAAAAATGTCACACCCTAACCATACTACCCCTATGTTCACCCTGAGCAGGGTAACCGACCGAAAAAGGGCAACCCCGTGAACCTGATACCTATAAGACCCTATATCTTTCCCTACAGTAAGACTATAAATCAGGAGAATAAACAAAACTGATCCCCATCTCTAACCGGTTACTTGGAGAGTATCTATAGTGAAATGAGAAGAGGTGGTAAGTGGACTTATTGCCTTAAACTGTTGTGAGAAATTTGATGATATAGTTGCATTGTGGTTATGTGACTTTTACCCCACCTCTAGCAGGATAAAGGGTAATGCACACCTAGGTGGTGGGTGCTCAGTGGTAAGGTCAAAATTGACCAAGTAACAAATAGTAGTAGAAAACCACGGCACACCAATTCTGGTATTATACAAATAATAGAGTGTTTTATTTTTCACCAAAAAAATAGATAAGCAGATGCTTCTTACAAAGAACATTCTGTATAAAGGTTACAGTGATACAATAGATGCCATAACATTAGATGTTCCGGCTGTGTTGACAGAAGCTGGTAGTCAACAGATACTTCTTCATACTTTATTCTGCAGCTCACAGCCCATACTTGTAATAGCAGCCTTACCTCATACCTTTGTGCCACCTCTGACCAGCGCCAATCCTGCTTTCATCCTTATATTTTCACCATTATTTGATCTACTATTCCTCGTATCTCTTAAAGGGGTTTTGCCACGAAATAATGTTGACGTGGGATCCTCCAAAATGGGTATTTAATCACTTTTCTAAATATATGTGATTACAAAAATTGCAGTCTGAGAGAGCTACAGGCTGCCTTACCTGCCCTTAGTTTACTTAAAAGCTTCTATTAGATAAGACCTGACAAGAGCTGCTGGCGGGGCTTGCGCAGAGAACACTTCTTATCTGATGAAAGGGAGCTGAAGAAGTTTTCAATGCACCGGGTAGAAATATGTTGTCTTTTGTATACAGAATCCACTAGTTGTAGTGTGATTATCTGAGTAGATTCCTGCTTTATCTGATGACAGAGAACATGAAGAAGCTTTCAAGCTGCTGTGGAGAAAAGGTGTTGTCTTTTGTATACAGAATCCACTAGTTGTAGTTTGATTATTTGAGTGAACATTTCACACGAACCCTTATGCAGGCTCTGTGCTCTGGCTGTGTGTCTCTCTCTCTTAGCTCACCATGGCTTGTTTATATTTGCTTCTTAGCAGATCAGGCACGTCCTGGCAAAACCCCTTTAAGATGTCTTTTGTGACAAAGGCTGCAGCTGGAACATCTAATGTTATGGCATCTATCACTGTAACCTTTATACAGAATGTGCCTTGTAAGCAGCATCTGATAATCTATTTTTTGTGAAGAATAAAACCCTATTATTTGTATCATACCAGAATTGGTTAGCGATGGTTTTCTACTACTATTTTTTACCCCACCTCCACATACTCTAGAATTTATTGCGATACAAATGTTTCTGCTCTTTGTTTTTTTTAGTATAAAATATCCAAGAGGAACATTGAATATATATGGTTGATTAATGGACTTTTTGATTATTTCAGTTTAATAGAATTAAATGTTAAGTTTTTGAAAATATTTCCTTTTCCAGTGATTCATATTGAAGATATAAAGAAATAAATATGAATTGAGTAGTAAATAAAAGTGTTAAAGCCGACTATATTTAACATTCTTCTTAGTTGTCCTTTTTTGCTTTGATAACTTTGTACACTCGTAGCTAACGGAAATGGTTTTCAGTTAAAGGGGTTTTGCCATGAAGTAAAATTGATGTGGGAAGTTTGTAAAATTAAATAATAAACATTTTCACCTTTCATCATTATTAAAAATTCTGCACCGTTTTTGTTTTAGCTGCTCCTTTAGTGATCCATTGTTTACAGCTCGTCTCCAGGAGATACGACCAGGGCCGAGAGCTTCTCAGTCCTGGTCGCACATGCTCAGACATCACCTCTCATTTCAGGCAGCTACCGAGTGTTCAAACCCCAGGTGCTGTCATCCTGTCCTCTGTACTCCCTAGTAATTAGTCACACAGTGCAAATAAACGAAAAA
This sequence comes from Phyllomedusa bahiana, assembly GCA_025379985.1. Classification (NCBI taxonomy): domain Eukaryota; kingdom Metazoa; phylum Chordata; class Amphibia; order Anura; family Hylidae; genus Phyllomedusa; species Phyllomedusa bahiana. The sequence continues at coordinate 90,906 of JAODAL010003496.1, forward strand.
GGAAACCTCAATGAAGCATGTATCATTCCCAAACCTGAAATAATTTTTCAGGAGTATACAATCTAATAGCGTGAGTAAAAACGCAATATGTGCATTAGACAATAGGGGTTTATTGGCTAGAGCTTCACCTATTGCAATCCGTGCCTGTTCATGTGGTATGTTGGTGAAAAGCGATTTAACATCTAGTGTGCACAAGAATGTTGGGAATGATTACTATCTCCAAAAACATGGAACCTCGATGGGGTCCCCAGGAGGTCCGAGTATTGCTAATATCTATGTGACGTATTTTGAACGTAATTATGTGCATTCATGCAAATTTACAGAAAACATCAAACTATGGCTAAGGTACGTCGACGACGTGTTCCTATTATGGACAGGAACAGAACAAGAGTTAGATCATTTTCTTGATTACATTAACACCAGACATCCATTAATATAGTTTTATTTCAATAAAAATATTAAAACAATTGAATTCTTAGATGTATAAATTACAAAAAATGACAACATAGAACAGTTTCAGACTAGTCTTTTTGTTAAACCTATGGAACATAACAATTTGTTACATCGTCAAAGTTACCATGCTCCTCAGTTGTTCTATGGGATTCCCAAGGGGCAACTGATGAGAATACGTCGTATCTGTACAAATGACCAACAATATGATATAGAAGTGGAAAAGATAATAACCAAGTTCACGGACAGAGGTTATAATAAGCAAGAATTAGAAAAGATAAGTGCACAAGTCAGAAAAATTAAAAGGGAAGACCTATTGCATAAAAATACAATAAAAAAACAAATATCGCGATTTTCTTTTGTAACCAAATTTGATAAACATTCAAATATTATTAGAAAGGCCATAGCTCGCCATTGGCATATTTTACAAACAGATTCCAAATTTGGATATCTGTTCAAAGATAAACCAAGGTGCATATTCAAACGTGGTAGATCATTAGGAGATGTTAGTTCATTCAGATATTTCCCCTCCAAAAAAACCTAGACAAGAATTACTAAGGACGGTAAAATGTGGCACTTTCCCGTGCCTTTCCTGCACAAACTGCAGTGCAATTATTCGAGGTTCATATATTTCTCATCCAGTATCAGGTGCAAATATATCTTTAAAAGGATATTTTAGCTGTACAACAAGCAATGTCATCTACTATATTAAATGCCCTTTTGGGAAAGGGTATGTGGGACAAACTAGTCGCTCCGTTAAAACGAGAATAAGTGAACATAAATCAACAATAAGTAATTATAAAAGTACATCACATATAGAACAGAACAAAGAACAAACATATGGAGAAACAGCGCTAGCACAGCACTTTCATGACCCAAAACACACCGTGAGCGATTTACGCTGGTGCGTTCTTGAAGAGGTACCTGCACAGGGTGCAAATCACAACAAAACCAGACTCCTCCAAAGTGAGGCTTTTTGGATTAGTAGATTGGAAACATAAATTCCAAAAGGATTAAATGAGACGTTTAGTCTCAGATGTTTTTTATAAAGTTTTTGGATACGAGGTATTTTGGCAACGATGTTTCCTAAATTAGAGTAGTTAAGAATATAGTAAAAAACAGAGTTAGATATATTTGTAGTATAGTAGTATTAGATAAGCAAGGGTAATATAGAGTTAATACTCACCTGTTTGCTTAATGTGATCGCATATCAGTGAATGTGACTCTGTGTACGCATGCCTGAAGAAGGAAATTGACTTTCCGAAACGTTGCAGCTGTGTGCAACATGCAGCGTTTAGCTCACTACCAGTCAGCTCTACAATGAGATTGCATGCCACTGAAATGTGAAATTAATGGACTGTAAAGACTACAGCTACAGCTAAGTACTGACTTACATATGTTTAACAGAACGATGATTTGGAATGTAGAGGCATGCAGCCATAATTGATGTTCCATACGTTCAGTAAAGCACAACGATTTTATATGCAAATGTGTTTCAGTCTCTATGTTGTTATTTGAATTGCTGTTAAGGAGAAGAGAAAACTCCGGTTGGATGACTGAATTTTTTGTCGGTACAGCTTATACAAAGAGATATAAAATATAGCATGGTACTTGATGTTTATACCAATAGAGTATCTTAGGCAAAGTACATATATCTGGTTTGGTTGTGCACAGGAGAGCAAGAGGATAATATTGTGCTGTAAAGTTTTTAGGAAATTTGCATATTTCCTCCTATCTTTTCCTATTTCTCCCGCAAAGAACTGAAAAATAATTGTTACCAAACATAACCAAAGCCCCATCGTTACTGTAAAATAGAAGGAAAAAAAATGGCAAGAGTATAAAAATAAAATATTCACCCTTAGAATTAGTCTTTCTAAAAGGTGAAATTTTGCTGTTAAATTTTGCTGTACATTCAGGCATCTGAAGGATAAGGTTAATATAATTTACTGTAAGGAGATCAGACAATATTGCTTGCAGCTATCGCCGTAAGGAATATAGAGAAATAGACATTTAATTTTTGTTTTCTAGGGCTAAAAAATTGTGATCTAAAAGAGTTGGGAATTCCAACAGCAGAAGAATACTTTGAGTGGTACTGTGAAAACATGGGAATACCTAAGGCCGAGAATTGGTATTTCTACATGGCTTTCTCATTTTTCCGAATTGCAGCAATCCTGCAAGGTGTATATAAGAGATCTCTCACAGGTATTACACAAAAATTATTTTACCAACATTAACCTTTGTTTTTGTTGTTCTTATTGGTAATTGACTAGTAGAGAAATTGGAAAAAAAGGTTCTAATTTGATGGTTTCATGTTGTGTATTTTGCGTTTCAGTTGTGCTTACATAGTCACGCAGTTGTTGCGCATACTAATATATCCAGTCCAAATGGAATCCTTAACAACCCTCTTGATACGGCTGGTTTGCTTATGGTCATACTAAACAGAGGCAGATGCCTTGATGGGGAACCTGTCAGGCTGTTTATGCTATCCTATCTGACAGCAGGATGTGATAGAGGGCGAGAAACTGAACTCTGTGGTTATATAGGTTTAGTTTATAAAATTTGTAATAGAGTTTCGGAGTAAAACGCAGAGAAAATACTAACTGGACTCCTTAAAGAGCACCTATCACCTCCACACAAACTCACATGTGTGTGTATAGTATAATAGTAGTAGATGAAATGATAAGACTTTTTTCCAATACATGTCATTAGCAATGCGGAGGGCTCATATATTACAGGGGAACAGATTTTAGTTTCTTAGCAGAGCTCTTTATGTAGCAGGGATTTTTTTCTGTTGAGAGATACCACCTGTGCAGGGGGAGCTGAGGACATAGCTGCTTGTACAGGGTGATCTGAGCCTCTCACTACATACAGTGCAGCAGGCACAGCACACTGTTTTGCCCATAGGTAACTATGGGCAAAAAAGTGCATTTTAGACCTAACCAGCTTTCATACATGTGGCCCATAGGGTGATCTGAGCCTCTCACTATATACAGTTCAGCAGGCACAGCTCACTTTTTTTGCCATAGGTTACTATGAGCAAAAAAGTGCGTTTTAGACCTAACCAGTTTTCATACATGTGGCCCATAGTGTGACAGGGTTTACAGGCATCTAAATTACACTCCTGCTAGCATTATATCCATCACAGACATAGCAGTGTGCACATGATGTAGACTTACAGGCTACCCCAGCACAGTGGACTCTCCCAGCTTAGAGGCAGGAAATTTTATACAACTGTCAACATAGTGATCCATCAAGCTGTCATACAGAGCTGCCTTAAAGGGCCAGTGCTTTTTTAAAAACAGAATTACAGGTGAAATGGTTTGATTTTCCTAAGGAAGCATATTTATGGAAGTGTTTGTATTTTAGTCTCCTGTTACTTCATGAGGATTCTCTGGAGGTGATAGGTACTCTTTAAGAGACAGTAGATCCCATCCACATGCAATGATTGACATCTTTCCCTGCATAAATGTGTGTACAGAGCAAACTGTCAATCACTGTATGTGAGTTGAGTAAGCAGTAAATTCAGTTTGTTTTTTTTGGGTTTTTTTTTACTCCAGAAGTCCTGCTCCAAATAATTTAAACCTACTATATATATCACAGAGCTCATTTTCTCTTTATCACATCCTGCTCTAAGATCAGGTAGCATAAACAACCTGACAGGTTCTCGTTAAGTGTCAGAATTCGCCCATACATAGTCATTGGAGAATTGCAATACTTTTTATCAGTTGCTAGAGCCAAAGTAAAACAGGAGACTGTAGGAGTTGCCGAGCATTTAGCTTTGGCATAAATGATTTCACACATTGCATTTACGCAAATAAAAAATTCTGTAAACAGATGTTATCTGAAAGTCAGTAGTAAAAATATAAAATGCTGTATATACATTGTTTTTTCCATTATGTTTTTTTTTTTTTTTTTTTTTTTTAAATGATGGATGCGTTTTTTTTCTGAACACAGCATGCTCTAGGTGTCACTTTTTTTCAGGTGGCTTGTGGTGTTTTTCCCCCATGGACAAAAATGCAGCACACATGCACATACTCTTTTTGATATATTGTGGTGACATTTTTCCACATAACAGATCTTGTGGTTTACAGAGGAATCCTTAAATCACATGATCTATAAGTCACATGGTTTGTAATGTGCAAAAATGCTATAGAATCAAGTGCAACTTAAAAAATATGCATGAATATTATTTTGCAAAAAAATTCCACAAAACTACATAAAAAAGAAAACATGACATCTAATAATAAAGTAATATATTTGCTTTTAATATTAATGCATTTTATTTTTTTACATTCCCAATGGAAGAAACATTTAGGTATCTTTAGCATTCTAAAATAGTACATCTAGTAAATTATCCCCTGCTCTTGTAGGTCAAGCTAGTTCTGCAAGTGCAGGAGCTAGTGGTAAATTGGTAGAATTTATGGCAGATATAGCCTGGGATTTCGCAACAAAAGAAGGTTTTCGGGTTTTCAAAACTGAATCTGGACGATTATCCAAAGATCCACCAAAACGATCATACAGTACTTGGAATCATAGCATGAGACTGCTTGAGAACAGAGCCTTTGTTCCTAGAGCCTACCTGCATTCAAACCAGAGAGGTATACTTATCGTCAGTCCTGAAGGACTTTCTACAAAAGCTAAAAACCTGTACAGTAAATTAAAGGAATTTATGGAACTCCATATTTACCCTGCTGAGCAAGAAATGAGAGACTATCAGTTTTCGGAAAAGAGATGGAACCCACACAAACTGATTGAAGACCTTAAGGTAACAGGAAAAAACATTTGAGTGGGGAAACAATGAGCCATTTTGTATCTATGACTATACCATGAGATATGAAAAGAAAAGTCCACCTAACCATAGGTTCATTCTATAAAAATTTCCCTTTAACATAAAAGAAGGGTTTACAATGGCACACATCAAGCTCTTGGGTGATTAAAGGGATTTAAAACTAATAGTAAATTGGCCGAAGCAGTGTGAGCACTTAAAATGCTATAAACATTACACAAAATTTCTGCTAAGTTGCTGCAGAGGAAAGGGACATAAATAAAGCCCAGACTTGCTGCATCTATGTTTTTATCTCTTGCAATATAGCGTTTCACAAAGTCCATTTACTAGAAGTGTTTACTGCAGATACAGAACTAGAGAAGAGGTTGTAGATATTGAAAGGAATAATTTCATATGGAGAGGGAAATGGAATAATGGGAGGGTGAATCTGAAAATTTGAGTTATGTTAAAGGGGTTGGAAGAAATTAGAAAATTCTTAAAGGGTACTCGTCACATAGTTTATGTCACCCTTTCTAAGGTTAAGTCTCTTATCTCTGGTAAAGCATGCTGAAAACGGCAAGATTTGAGCATTAAGGGCGACATTTCCGAAAAGTGGCGTATCCATGCCAGTTTTAGGCGCATTAAATCAGTGTAAAGTGCGCCTGGAAGTCTGATACTTTCTAAAAACTGCCGTCAGGTATACCTTAATGCGCCTAAAAAGGCGCATTGCGCAACTCGCAGCGCATAGCTTATCATTGGTAGCATATGTAATGCGCTTATCAAGGCACATTGCCCGACTGTTATGCGCCTCAGTAGGCGCATTGCGCGATGGGGACGCACAGTGCACCATATTTAGGCACATTACAAAGTGTCGTGCCCGGTGTATAATGCACCTAGTTTTTGTGTACGACACTTCATTTACAACAAGAATATGGCGTCAAAAGTGGTTTTGGCTCAAAATAGACCAAGAAACTGGCATTGATGTTTTGGGACATGTCGCCCTAAATGTTCAGAAACTTCTGCATCTTACAGAATAAAGGGCAGAGTGCTGGAAATAGCATGTCTGTCACTAGCTTAGGCTATACTACCCTTGCTGAGTGCAGCACATGTGACAGGTTCCCTTTAACCTTTCAGACATTGCCACTCTTGTCCACAAGCAGTGTCTGATATTGCAGCTAAAGCCCATTCAGGGGAAACAGATGTAATAGAGTTAAAGGGGTTGTCTCTCTACAAAGATTAGCTTTCAACATGTAGGGAACACTAAATGAAGACGTTTTCCAAATATATTGCTTTGTTCATTTTTTTTTGTTTTTTTGTTGAGGAACTACAAGTGATTTTATCACCTTCTGAGAGATTTCTGGTTTCCCAAGTGACCGACCTGTGTACTCCTTCTCCCCTGCTATTTGTTCCATCTGATAGCAGGGAGTGACGTCGTCACACAGGTCGCATAGCACAGAACTCCGGACAGTGAGAGCTTGTTTGTTATCTGATCTTTCAGACAAAAGACTGTAATTACTACTGTTTAGTTTAACTCAGAAGCTTTCCTGGTCCTGACAGCATGAGATTTATCTAATTAGCAGAGGTCTGAATACACAGAGCTCATATGCTAATTACAGACAGCTTGACCAGGAAGTGACAGAGCAAAGCAGCATTATTTCATTCATGCATCCTATGAAATTTTGAGATGAGACAACCCCTTTAATTATACTTTGAGCAGGACGTTTAAGCTGAAAATTTACTTTTATTTATTTATTGGACTTTTTTTTCTATTTCTTTTTTCAAATATGTGGTTTGAAAAATTAATTTTGTTGCTTAAAATTTGGAGCTATTAAAGTTGTGTTTACTTACTAAAAGTTCTATGCTATATTTTACAGGAAAAAGCCAAAGCCCAAGGGTTGTGGAATCTGTTTCTTCCGTTAGAGAGTGATCCAGAGGGCAAATATGGCGCCCAGCTGACAAATATGGAATATGCTCATCTTTGTGAGCTAATGGGGACATCTCTTTATGCACCAGAGGTTTGATATGCAGCATATACACCCATATGTATCCATAAGGGTACGGTAAGGGTATGTTCACACTGCGTTTTTCAGATCCGTTTTTGGACCCAAAACGGACTAAAAAAAATGCATCTAACAATGTGCAGTGTGATTTACATTAGTTTCAATGTAAAACACGCATCGCCGTTCAGACAAGTGATCACTGCTGCGTGTTTACTTGCGTCTTTTGGATGGGTTTTTCGGGCCCGTTTAAAGAACTGTCATGTCAATTCTACTTGCGTTTTACGCAAGTGAAATCCCCATAAGAAACAATGGAGTGTGTTTTTGGAGCCTGAAAAACGGATCCACAAACGCAACACACTTTTGGGTACGTGTTGGGTACGTTTTGGATGCGCTTTAATCCAACACATTGGATTAAAATTTGAATGTCTGTGATTTGAAAGAAAATACATTGAAAAATGGATCCAAAAAACGCATCCAAAACCGCATGCAAAACGTATCCAAAAACGCGTTAGCAGATGCGTTTTCGAATACGTTTCTTGGATGCAGTTTTCAATGCATATTTCATGTAATGAAAAACAGATCCAAAAACGGATCCAACACTCCATGTGAACATACCCTAACACTGCGTGTGCAATTTATTCATAGGACACCACTTACTTGATAAAGGTAAAAAAACTGGCTGATATACATCAGTTTAACTGGGTTTTTTTTTCTCCCTTACTGTTATACACAGAATCCAGTTAAAAAGTGCACTATGTAGTATAAATGTACTTACTTATTTTAAAGTAGGAGAATATGGCATAGATTAGAGGCATCCAATGGAGGTATATGCTAGGAGATCTCTCCAATTTACACTGCAACATCATTGTGTATTCATAATAACAGAACTTATATTACTATATTTCTTAATTTTATTTGTGTTTTTATTTTCATAATTTTAATTGATAAAACTTGTGAAATTAGTTGTCACTGGCTTCTTACTTTCGGACAACTTATTAGCTCTATTCTCCTGTGTGTAGACCAAGCATTTTGACCCTCCTGATAGTTGCATTCTCAGTATTTAGAGTTTTCTTTACTTTTATATATAGATATTTAATTGTGCAGCCCCGGACACTGGATACATGGAGGTACTAGTTCGTTATGGAACAGAAGAACAGAAACAACGATGGCTTAGACCATTATTAGAAGGGGAGATCAGATCATGTTTTGCAATGACTGAACCACAGGTAGGGAAACCACTATTAGGCTGGAGGATTTGTGGATATTGTGTATGTTTAGACAAAGGAAAAAAAACAAATGTCTATTAATGGTTGGACAGTAGTCACAAAACTTAGTACCAAATTTCCAAAAGGCAACTAATTACCGAATTGCCCAGCCATTTTCCTATATTTTATGTTTGTGATGCAAGGATATAACTTTTAATGAAAGACCAATAAAATGTTTATTAAAATAGATAAGGTGAGAAATGTGCCAAGTTGACAAATGAACGCTGACAACGATCAGTAAATTCAATCAGATGACAGCCTGTGTCTGCAGTCATATATTACAGAGCCGATATTACGTAAAATTCATCTTCTTTAATTGTAAATCTTCTTAAAAACAGACATTACACCGTGATTTACAGTCTGGATATATACGAACAATTAGAAAGCTTATACTCATGGTCATGATGACGGCCACCCATGCCGTTCAGTAGTATTCCACAATATCGCTCCCGAATAGGTGAGCAGGAGACGCCGACATCAAAGCAGGACAATACGCACACCGTGCTTTCTAATTGTTCGTATATAGGCATACTGTAAATCACGGTGAAATGTCTGTTTTTAAGAAGATTTACAATTAAAGAAGATTAATTTTACGTAATACAGGCTCTGTTATAT